>JAUMHH010165554.1:0-16932 GCA_032359455.1 Chlamys rubida | reverse complement strand
TATTATAACTTATTCACCAAAGAGCCTTTTAAGTGTGTAAGTGGTCATCTAGGAATGTGGTTCTAGTCAAATCTCACTAGTTATATCCCTGGTAATGTATCTGATAATCTGCCAAACAATGTGTTTTAGAGCAGCGTGTTTGATTGTTAGTTCTACGACCTGCACAATTGCACTTGTGTCTGTCAGTATGGCAGACCAACAACAGTTATGCCAATATCAAAACTTTTAAAAATCATAAGCCTTTAATGGTGGTCAGGTGGTCACAGTATAATGCTCCCAAGACGGCTGGGATTTGACTTGCTGATCAGACTAGAACAAGTATATGGTTACCTGCCTGACCAAACAGGTTTTCTTAAGGTACACAAGGATGGAGTGGAGTTAGGTGTACGATGTACAGTATTTCTCTGCATTAGTTATATAAAGTTAAGCACTTGCTCTACCCAACTCTTAAACTGACTGCTATCCAAGTGCTCATTTACCACAATTGAGCAATTATGTAATATTAAGGAATCATTCACATCCTGACAATTTCACTCAACAAAACATCCTCAGAATGTACTAAGGCACTAATGGTATCGTAATTTCACAAATGATAAACTAATTAATATTTTTGTTGTTAGCATAGAATTCAAAAAATGTCATTACATGTAACATTTTAAGGAAGATAATGCAAATTTATTGTAAGAAAAGTCACCCTTGTGGTAATATTTTATCCTTTGTTACATTGTTTACTGATGGGTGACATTGAAAGAATAAGTGTCATCCCTAAATAACATTAATGTCATAGTATTACCTTTGTCGTGCTGTTGTTTTGTAGTGTCAAAGCATGAAGAGACGTTAACTTCTGAAGAAGCACATGACATGGCCGAGCTACAAAAAAGATTGAAGGGGTCGTTAAAATTACAGGTAACTGAAACAAGATTTGAAAGTAAATTTGATTTCATGTTAAATTATTGTAGAATTTTAGGTTTTGAAAGTTTGTATTTTGAAAAGTACTGTAAAGCAATTCTATTTCTGACACAAGATATTGATATTTTACACTTATTCTCAACTATGGTCAGTGCCACCTTGAATTATGTTATATAGTGTATATTCTGTTTAAGCAATCAATATTTTGAATTGGTCATATGCATGTTACTTCTAAATTCTTGCTAACTTGGAAGATTTAATAAGCGTTTATAATCCTTTTCATGCAAAAACCAATATAAACAGACATGTCTGCAATGCTACTGCCAATTTAACAATTTATTAAGACATTTACCATTGTTACAACTTATTGATACAGATAGTTGAAGTTGTTTTTCCGTTTTTCATTCTTGATTCCGTCCAAGTACTGATGAGTGTAATACGATGAAGACATTAATTTGAAATAGTGATGATTATAGAATTTTGTTGAATTTAAATGAGACTTTTCTGAACACGGGAAAATCTTTATTTGTTTTACATTAAAAACAAGTATCTAAATGTAATACACTGATTATAACAGCTAAATACAGTGTACATCTTTATGACAAAATCCTTGATCCATCAAGATAACAAAATCGTCATCATCCACCAAGTTATCCTTTCCTTCGTGACATATAACGCATGTGAGTTGTCTCCACTGTGTAGGGCCTGGACAGTACTAATACGAATGAGAGTAGCCGGCCAGCCACAGCTCCTGCCTCTGATCAGCCTTCTCAGTCTGGTCAAGCATCCTCGACTCGTGGTGCATGTGAGTATTGTTAATACTGATGACTCCGTTATTGTGTCAGGAAAAGGTGCTGTGATGTTTGTTTACATGGTCATACACCTGTATAGTCTCTTTAGAAAGGACTATAATATTTTCTTCACAACCCGAGAATTGTATAGTCCCTTAAGGAGATAATTGGTATAATATCTCTAGCATTTTCCTGATGAACAGTTTTAATAGTTGATCAGCTTAATTATCTCAGTTTAGAGACAATCAATCCTGATTGTCATTATTATATGAAGAAATTGAAAATAATTCGGAGCACATTACAATGGTATTGATCTAATTTCTGTATAGCGTAAAATGTGGGAATGTGCAGTATAATCAGCGTACTTTACATATTGTAGATGACCAACGCAGAGGCCGTCGGCAACGACCTCGGCGTGATGGACCAAGAGGTGGCTATAGTGGGGAAGGAGGCTCTCGAGGGGGTTACAATAATGATGGAGGCTCTCGAGGGGGTTACAATAATGATGGAGGCTCTAGAGGGGGGTACAGTAATGATGGAGGCTCTAGAGGGGGGTACAATAATGATGGAGGCTCTAGAGGAGGGTATAACAGAGACGGAGGTCGTCGACAAAATGAATACTACAACAGTAATAGGAGTCAACAAGGACCTGACAACACTGTCCATATAGGTCGTCAGTCGCAGTCCGGAGGGCGTGGCAGTAGAGGCAGTCCAAGGGGGCGTGGTTCAGGAAGACCCAGGAGTCCTAGGAAAGATGGTCCCGGGGGACCAAGGAACTCCTCTGGAAGTCAGGGTGATGGTGCACAGAGAGGCAGCAATCGACCCGAGTCTAGTACAAAATCACCTACGCAAAACAAACCAGAGTCGGCTGCGGTGTAGTTGGACAGGAAATGTGCAGTGATAGCAGTATTCAGGCACTGGGGTTTCGGGGCCAGTGTGTTCAATGGATGTTAGGTGGATGAATATCTTCAACTCTTAATGAATATTCTTCGTTACATTTACTTTTTGAATAACTATTTCTTCTATAAAAGAATATTGTAATTATCTTTGAGCAAATTATATTTGCATCTGTGGATGAATATTTCTTAAAAAAAAGTGATGAATTTCTTCATGTATAATTGATAACAATTATTCCATTACTTGAATTGGATGTTCATGGTACATTGTATAAGTTTTCATCAACATTTAATGTTAATTTTTTTTTTCTCATGTAAACTGGATGAATGTTTCTGAAACATTCCACTAATTAAAAAAAAAAAATGTTCCTAAGAACATTGATACACTGTTAACCTATACGGGATGTGTGTCTAGTTTTGATTGAATATATTTAATTATTGTCATTTGGATGGAAGCTTTATAGGCCTAACATTTTATCATTGTCATTTGGATGGAAGCCATGTTGGCCTCACCCTATTAATTTTCCAAGAGTACGTATGTTTTGTGTAGGGTAAATGAGTTGATAGAATCACTTAATATCGATGTCGGTTTATTCATGTGATTGTTATACAAAATTTATATATTTTATTTGTCCATAAAAATGAAAAAAATATATTTTTGCTGAAAGTCATTAACAGTTTTTTTGGGATTTAAGGAGTTGGTATTAGCTGTTAATTGTTTGATGAATATTTTTTGTCCATTTCATCATCTATATTTTTATCACATGTTTCATGGATAAGTTTTGTTTGTTGATTGTCTCGGTTTATGTATTAAGTACTTATAATTTTGTTCACAATGACATGGTTGAAGTATGGTAGAAAGTCACAACGTTTGTTTTGATTTTGTGTCTCAGTTGTTTTTCCTCGAATACAATTTGTCATGACTGTATTTCACACTGAATTGAATTGATTGAAGCCAGACAAAACTTATAGGTAAACTATTTCTTGAGAAATAGCTTAATATGAAATGGATATTAATATAAATATGTCGTAGAAGTAATTTTGCTCATTAAGGAAGAAAATTACATTCATTTTTATAATGACATTTTTTTTTCTCTCTGCCAAACAGTTTCAGTAAATAATATTAAACATCTTTTTAATGATTTCAAATCCAGACTTTTCTTTTTTGTCATGGTGACTTTTAAGTCTTGAAATGATGAAATGTATTTTTTGCTGTTACGGTGCACATTGTTTTCTTCTACCGATTCAGTGCAATGTCTGACAGCATCGAACCCCTGTAGACATAGAAGTCTTGGTAATATTTAATGTATGGTGGAGTGTATTACCCCGAGGTAATGGGCTGAAGCATTCATTATTTTGTTGTTACTATGGTTACCATAGAATACTCACATCTTATGTGTTGTGCAGGAAATAGTTTGACAAGTAACATGTGCAAGATAGGCAAGCACACTTTTATATTAAAGATAGCGTCAGACTGAACTTTAGTACGTAGAATCCCTGTACGTTTTGTCATCTGTTAATTATTACCTAAAATTGTTAAAAATGTTAAAAATAAAAAATGTCTCTTTTATATCTCACTTCTATGAAATGATGTTGTGTAATTGTTGTAGGAAATAAAAAAACATTTCAAGATGAGGTTAAGCTGAAGTGCTAATGTTTGTTTAAGACAGAACCTTAATGTTTTTTGGAGGATAGAAAAATGAATTAATATCCTATTACAATAGAACCGGAAAAGTTTGTAGAGCTTTTTGATTTCATTCCCAACTATAAGTTCACATGCTACAGGTTTAAGTTGAGGGAATAGAATACATTTGATTAAAGTACTAAACAGTCTGTTATAGTTGGAATTAGGTTATTTAAATTAAACTCAATTGCAATGCTATATATTTTGAGAATAAGAGTTGTATCCCTTGGACCACTGTGAGCTTAGATCCACAGACGCCACGTCAAAACTAAATTAAGTTGAATTTACAACATCATTGACCTTGGTCTAGGTTTATTTTGTATACGGGTTTTAAAATTACTAAAAGTTTGTCTCTCTTCTTATCAAATTTCACTTAGTACACCTGGTTTCATTTTACCTGCAGAACAAGTGGCGTATTTGTGCTGCGTTTAAATTACTAGGAATACTTTTTACAGTGGAATTTACTTTCACATGTTTATTATTGCAATATTACGGCTTCACTGAATGACTACCTCCGAGTTCTCTGTCTGCAGAAACACAATCATGTTGGTGCAATCTGCTGTCCGTTAATTGTCTACTGATACAATAATTGTTTATACAAAGTCTATGCAGTAAGCTCTCACTTGTACTTAAGGGCTCGGAGAAAACATTAAAGTTATCTGTTGCATTACATGACGAAAGAGTTTCCCACTCAGAATCTTATAAAATATATTGCATAAAAGATAACGTTTTCCTAGGAGATTGGAACGGTTCACAAGACTATGGAAATTGTTTCTTTCGGGTATTTCACAATTATTAGATATTTTGCAAATTATATATATATTTATTTATAAAATATGTATTTAAAAAAGATAACCACAAATCACAAACACAGTGCAAACCATAAACTCGGATGTGTAAATGGAAGTGCTAAATGCAATGCAGTGATTATTCAGGTCTGAATATAACCTTAACAGGAAAAACATTTTATTCTTTTGTAAAAAGAAACCAAACCACTTTTTGAATAAAATTTATAACTTTTAAAAGTATCAACATACATTCAACTTAAGAAATCGAATTCTTAAGTTACTTGTATGCTTTCACCCTTTTTCACTAAGCATTGTCATTGATGATACTTATTCAACTGCTATATTATTACTATACAGCAATCCAATTTGTTAAATAAAAGCAAGAAAAGATATCATTTTAACCTGTTAACGTAATCCTACATGCAATATGCTAGATATATTGCAATAAAGCATGATATTAAGAGACAGAATGTCAAAAAAAGTAAATGCACTATACAATGTATTGAGAAAAAGGTGTTTTAGAAAAACATGATATTACCAAATGTGATATATAAAATAGCATATACCATTTATTCACATATTATCTCGATGAAAGCAATATTTTGGATTTAAAAAAATGTGGTTAAAAAATGAATCTCCGATTCCCCCAAATTTAAAATGATCCTTATCAAACAAAAATTAAATGCAGAATTCATTATTTTATTTGGTTGATTTTTAGTTGATGGAAAGATTTTATTTATTTCTTAATAGTAAAACCAAGTATCATAGTGATTTGGGGGAATATGTTTTTTTATTAAAATTTAGTTGTTGAATTGATAGCGTCCTACAGCTTGTTTGGGGTACATAATATACAATGTATTACTAGCAGTAGTGATATATGTGATAAGTGGACTGATGAATTATTGCAATTTGTCTGATTTGAAAAAAGTATCTTTGGAGAGGCTGTTGTGTTTCACAATTCCAGGTAATTAAATTTTATTTAAAGACACCTAAGGAATAAGTAATGTGAACTGCAGTTCTCAATTGTTGTTTAATTTGTATTTTTGGTGATATTTGCATGTAGGAAATAGCATTATGATTTGTATGAAGAATTTTTATTGAAATAGTCTTAAAATTTTTAACAACTGTATAATGAAATGTGAGTTCACAAATATCAAAGATTAAGTATTACTGCATCCTTAGTTAACAATATTTATAAATATATATTTGAATGCATATGACAGAGTTGTTGATTGGATTAACTATTTATTATATAAGTTAAGGATGGCTATTAATTCATAGTTATGTATCTGAAATACTGTTACTGATGGAATCTAGATGAAAAAAACGAATCCAATATAAGATGATTGGAATGAGATTTCTGTTACATTTTGTTTCATATTCTTTACCAGTGGTAAGCCCAAACAAACTGTTCAGATGTATCATAATGGGGATTGGGCTTGTTCCTAAACTCGTATCCAGTCAGTTATGTAGAAAGAAGGTACCCAGGAGTTTATAAACATACCCTTATTGGACCTGTGGTCTTTCAATTCTACTTCAAGTATCCCTGCTGAATATGAGGATGTTATTATTTACTGTAATCTTCAATGACAAATTTTGTTATTCTTTGATGAACCCAACAGCCAATCTGAAAGGTTAATTAATGTGTAGTATTTATTTGGATATTGTGACAACATCAATGTGGCATCGGAGATAGACTGTGAAGCTACCTAATTTGATAGCATATTAAGCATTGGGTGAATTTTATGCTTACACAGTTAGTCCTAAATTTAGTTTTAACATACATCATGTGTATCACTTTATTATTCTCTAACAGAAGAAATCAGAAAAGACAACAAATTGTTAGAGAGAGAGAAAAACAAGTATAAACTATGAACTATGCAATTGATTTAAACTTGTGACTACAGAAAATATCATCTTTGCAAATGTACTTGTTGAAGAAAAACATATTTCGTTATCAAAAGGAACGTTTTAGTTTGCCTGGTTTTGTTTCCTGTATTATACAGTTAGAATTTATTTTTTCACTTTTAATCAAATTTATCACAAAATGTAATCTTATCCGAGTATGTGTGTTTATTGATGGGTAAGAATGAATATTCATTTCAACGCAAATCTAGTCCATTTCATGTGCATTTTTAAGAAGTTACTGCACAAATCAATTGTTATTTTGTATGATAAATATATATTATTGCATGTGGATATTTCTATATATATGTTGCTTACTATTTTTTCCTTGGCGTTTAACAATGAAACACTCCTAGTCCTCAGATATACAGCCATACATTGCTTTGCTGGTTCGAAAATTGCAAAATTTATTATGAAGAAAAAGTGAAAAACTTTATGATCCTGTTGTCAGGAAAGCAATTTTTAAATGAAAATTTCTGCCTATGAAAGCATTATCTAAAAATGAAATTCTCACATATATTGGAATTTCAGTACAGAATAAGGGAAATGATTTGTTCCAGAAGACTAAATTTCAATTACACAACATTTGGCATTGTCGGAAATTTTTCCTCATTTAAAATTGTAAAGGAAAATTATTTTCTAAAAGAAAAGTTGGGTTCAGAATCTGCAAAAAAACATATTTTCAACTGACGATGCTTATAGTTATAAATTAGATAATATTATAAAAAAATGTATTTACATTTCCTTCGTTCAAAGAATTCGCTATGCAAGACAGCTTGAGGTTGTATCTGATCAGTAAAATTGTAGGTACCGGGGGGTATACTTGAAAATGAATGAGAAACGTTTGGAGTATATGGACCGGGTATATAGAAGGAAATCACAGATACTTAAATATCATGCATGCTATCAGTACTGGTGTCGCGGTTTTCGTTGTTATATTATAGCTGATGTTCTCTGTTTATATTTACCCCATCAATAAATACAATTTGTAAGTTATGAAGACCAAAATGAATGAATTGTTATGCTTACTTTGTAATATTTTGTCTTGTTAGACTTGTAGAGGCATCATTACTACTGTTGTAATTTATTCAATTTTGTGTTCGATTTTTGTGTGTGTTATGATAACCTTGGTTCTTGGTTTTCTCTCATTATCGAATGCATCTGTTGATACTTTTGAGGGAGGAAGATGGCTTAACCCTTTCACCCCTAGGTAACTTTAGAGTCCATTGTGGTCTTCAGTGGTGAAAGGGTTAAGATATATTTTTGACAGCAATGGAATCTTGTTAATAATTAAAAAATCACAAAAGTAAGTGTCCATGAAATAGCACTTTAAAGACATTTGTATCTTTTCTCGAAAAATACCTGTCCAGATTGACGAGATTCCAATGTTAAAAATGTGTGTCCTAAAATGACTTACAGTGTGTTCGGTTACAAAGGCTAGGACAAAATTATCTAGAAAAATTAACAAAAAATGCGAGTTGATATCAGAGGATCATCTTGCCACCTTCTTAAAGTTACAAGACTACTACTTAGCTGAAATTTGATGTCTAATATGTAATTTATATACTCATTGATAATTTTATCATGCATAAACCATATTTAGAATATCATATACATAAGAGGGCGCCTATGCATTAAAGAGCTGTGATTTTCATTAAAATTGCATCATAAAGCTAAGTTATGTTATGTATATATTGGTACAAGGTTGTTTCCTTTGCATCAAAGCCAAGTCTTTTTGTAAAAAATGATACTGTATGATGACAAATAGCGGACAATGATTTATAGATCAGCTCTCTTAAGATTTCTATTACGTGTGTAGGTCATTAGTCTTTAGGTAAACATTAATTCTGAGATTATGGCGAGGAATGTCGAGTAAATCTTTCAAGAATTTACTTTAACTTCAAGTAAAAAGACGTATGGTTAAGATATGTTGTCTAATTACTTGTTAAGATAATTATGGAAACTTCTACAGTATCACAGACAAGTATTTTTCAATCTGAAGATGAATGTCTGCTATTTGATGTCTGTTTATATGTTTAAATGATGAAATGAGATTGGTTTCATGTGGGCACTGAACATCTTTAAGAAAATCGCTCACTACAGGAATGTTTTTGAGCCAGAAATCGTGTGAATAACATAATTGGGATGTTAATGATCACTTTGAAGTATGCACTCATGATACCGAAATTTTGGAAGACAGCTGCTATTCTCGAAAGCAAATAGTTGATAATCATTTTGTACCTGGCTTTGATGCAAAGTAAAAGTGGTTGGTTCAACGTTTGAAACCACGTCTTCATAATTATATAGCATGTGCTTTCAGGTGTTGGATGCTCCTATTAGGCTGTACAGCATATCTGAGTCACAACGATAAAGGCAATTTCTCTATTGCGTGTATTATACAACACAAATATCTTAACGTTTACGAAACCAGTGCCAATTCTGTACCCGAAACTTGTAAATGTTTAGAAGTAGGTCAAGTGCTATGCTAGTTGTTCGTTATGTTTACATGGTGTTGCAAATTCAGTTATTTATATTCTTTGTTAATCATCAAAATTGTATGCTCAATAAATGCTTTGTCGTCAGGATTCCTTAAAGTGAAAACAGTATATTGGAATTTAGATTTTAGGAAAGAATTTTTTGTTTGTTCAGATTATTTGTTAAAATATAATGTATGTTGGCGGACCATGGCTATTGACAATGGGGAGTATAAAGATACTAACAACGTGATCATCAAATTTGTTCACTTCGTGATATTTTGCAGGAATACATTTGATTTTTTGGAAAAGAGCAGAAATTTGATTCAATGATGACAGCTAGAGCGTCAAGTTTGCTTTGTGCAGTTTACACGTTAGTATGAAAACACAACGAAATTCTTTGTTTACTGGGTTTCCGTGAAGAAATACTTCCTCTATATGGAAATTATGTCTAAAAATCACCATTGTTTCATTTATTGATATTGCTGTAGTTGAAGTTATTTCCCCCACTCCTTTTGTAGTTACACAAGAGTGTTGGGATATTATCATCAATGCAACTTGTATTTCTGTGGTATCTGGGTGAAATTAATCATTAGCAACTTACCCCTTCTCGAAGATGACGACCTGTTTTGTTCCCACTCACAGCTTTGGTAGTTAACAATATGTCGGTATTGGGTACTGTAAAACAATAATAAACAAACAATTGTGATTTACTTGGCTTTTCGTTATTTTGTAAAAATGTAGTGCTGCAGAGTAAAAAAAATCATTGTTTTTGGCTACAAAATAAACATCTACATTACTTCTCGAAACTAATTCGAAAAGTTTATGTTAAACGACTTTTGCATGAAGAAGTCTTACCTTGCCAAATGGCGATTTAAGAAATGGTCTGTATTAGGGGTTAAGATGTGTTATTGTGGTAGAATTAGTGTTCCCTGATGATCCATTGTTTTCCCTGGTAAAAGGGCGCTCTGTTAAGCAGAATATAATACATTGTTGCTGAAACTATAATGTCAGCAATTTCTTTTGTTCATCATTGCAGTAATCATTAAAACAAAACCTACATATCATACTTATGTCTTGTTTTCAATGAGTAAGGCAAAACAACTGCAAATAGTCCAAGACAACATCGATATGAAAACAACGGAAACTGAGAAAAGACCTCAAAAACACTGAAAAAACCCGGACATCATAAACATTGGAGTCGAAACAAGAGCCGGTGCTTCCTTAACAACATCTATACTTTTTTATGGTGTATCCCGTCATATTCAGGAAAGTGTAAATGTTATTTATGATCTAACGTACGGTAACATGCTAAAGCGATTTTTCTCCATTTTAATACGGCCGTCAAAAGTTTATGAGACGTGTTATGGTAAGGGAAGCGTCCGTTCGTCCACACTTCCGCTTGAATCTATAATTGTGCTCTTAAAATAGGAAAATAATTGCTAGAAAAAATACAACGGGTTTGCTTGATCCGGCTACTTTGCCAGTGTAACAAGTCGTTGTGTAGCCTGATCAGTGTACATTTGCGAACTGGAACGTTTGGATTTGTTTTCTTCGAATTTCCAATCAATAATTCAGAGGATTTGATCCACGTTTGCAAGGTTTACATTTGTTGGGAGTGTAAATCTATCGATAAATAAACTTCAGCAAAATCCTAAATATTTTGTGTGGAAAAGTTGCTTTAACAACGATAGAAAGGTTTCTTCAGTGCAGTTGTTAGGTTAGTGGGGACTAGCTGAGTGAATAAAAGAAATGGTTAACAGAACACATGCACTGGGATTTAAAATAAGATAAAACGGTATTTTTCGAGTTGGTTTACAGTGACAAGTGACAATTGGAAGATCATTGAAGGAAAGTTGGGATCAATAGGATACTTCAGCACGATGTCTTTAAATAGCTGTGGCCTTAACCATTGACTATTTAGACACCAGGTCTTTTCAATTTTGAGGACCATTATACATTGTATATTCGATCAACGGGGAATTGGGAGATCAACATGATGTCTTCACTGTAACCTTAAACAAGACTGCTAGATGCTACCTTCAATAGGGATCCTCCTTAACTCATTCATGATAGAAGCCATTTTGTGAAACTTCAAGGTCCTTGATAGAAAGAAACTACATTATGAGTCTAGACTATTATACAACAGTTCATTGAACTTGCACCGTGACTGTTTTGAATCCCCTAACATCACCGTTTCTTCTGCATCATGTGAAGTGTCAAATACTACAGGATATATTATATAACGAGTAAGGCAACGATTTTCGTTCAATCACTCAAAGCTGCAAATGTACCATCATATTAAACCTTTAAATCCTAAAATATATAGGAATCATCATATGAAAATGCGTTACGGTCCGGAAACGATTGAACCTATAGACGGCCAGCCAAACGGATACTCCACTATGCTCCCACATAAAGCTTTGTTTGCAGGAGTATAAAAAAGAAGCGTTTATACGCAAGAGTACAATGGGAACTAAAATTCTATACAAAAAGACAACAGGAAATTAGAAAAACAGAAGACAACATCATGAACCAAAACCCAAACTAAAATAAAGGCAACAAAAGGAAATGAGGAGACGGTTAACCAAACCGAAAGTCAGCCATAGAAACTGAGGAGACACCAAAACGAAAGAAGAGACAACAACATGAACTGAACAGACACAAAAATAAAAGGAAACACAACAACAGGCACTGAGGAGACACCTGAACAAAAGGGAAGGCAATAACATGAACTGAGAACATTATTTACGTTACTGTACCCATATGGTATAAGATGTACTCACTTTTTAACAGCCTATTTTCATCATTACTTTTTGAACTGCCATACCATCCATTATAGAGCAGAGGTGTTGGCTAAGAGCAAATGCAAATGTGGTTAACGATAAAGCCTCAAAGGCAATTAAAATTAAAATAAGTAATACAAATGAATCTCGGGTAAAGATCTCTCAGCATATCTTTGCGATGATCAAATTTGCTACTGCAAACAAATTCGTTGGGGCTTTTTAGTAGCAAGGTCGTCGAAGTCTTGACAATGTCATATAACATGATGATAGAAAGAACAAGAAAATTGATTTTTCTGGGCGAAAAGTTGAACTTGTGAAACATCAAGTTTTAAAGGAGTATAAAATAGAAGTTATTAAAGAAGAAAAGGCGAAAAGAAAAATAGCTTTTAAGGACTTGTTGTTTCACAAGTTCAATTTCAAGTTTCGTCAGGAGATTTTCAAATAATGAAAACTTGCTGAAGTTTATTTCCTTTTTTAAATTTGAAAGTGACTTCACGTTCGAAGAACACAATGCACACAGTTAATCAATAGGGACTCTGTATAATAACTAACGACGAATTCCTGCCATTGCAAATGGCCAATACTAATCTTACCACATCGTACAGTCTAGGAGTCCCTCCACTTCAGATGATTAAGGACGAATCTAGAAGGTCGGCATGATGGAGGTTGTTTTTGTTCCACACATTAAGAGTCTACTAAGGTAGTAAGGCCGCTGCCGTTGTAAGTTGAAATATACATGAAATATTTTTATAAGTAATATTTGTCCATTTGAACGCGAAATTTGCACAACTGCGATCATTTGTTTCTTTTTTATTTTAGATTAATTACACTCTGTGTGTGGTACTTTAAGCTGAAGAGAAATCGTCTGTGCCTAGATGTGCATACCGATATACACAAGAAACACATTTAACAAATCTCTTTGAGTTTAAATGCCATAGTTGCATACAAATAGAAATATTTGCATGATAGATTCATTTTACACTCTGTTGTATATAGCACATGTTGTCCTCAAATGCTGGAAAGTACATGTACTTAATACATGGACATTTTCTCTCCGTCGAACTTTCGCCCTTGACTGGAAAATCTATATTTACTCAGTGCTAAATCAACCCCCGCATGTAACGGCTATATATGATATGTCGTGTATTAATTTTTGCCGTCAGGATGAATTCGCTCTCATTTGGAAGCAATAAAGTAGAAAGATAAACTATTGCAAAGAATCCCGGTATACAGTATTGGGGTCAACCACGATTTAAGACATGAACACTAAACAGCAGTAAACACTACTACGACGTCGTTAAAACTCAGAACCCGTATTCATGAAACCGACCTTATGCTCAAATTCGGATTTTGTGCTCAAACGCATTTTCTTGTCCCAGTGATCAATTAAAAACAAAACACAACTTGTTAAGAATTTTGGAAAAAAAAAATAATTTCATTCATGCAGAAAAGTCTGGCGAAGCAGATTATCGGTCTATAGGCTGACTCTATCCATATGTGCACCCATACAACAAGATATGGAGTCTATGGCCTGTATTCATGAAACCGTTGTCATACGCAAAGTCAGATTCATTGCTTAAGAGCAATTTCTTTTTCTGATGACATAGCAATAGAGAATCACATTTTTGTCAGTGATTTGGAAGAATTTTAAAGAGACTTCATGTCGAATAACAAGGGGAACCCGATCGCCCATGTTTTGGGATATGGTTTCCTATGGCGGTATACTGGTGTTTTTTCTCACTTGTAATACAGTGTCAATGTTTCCTTCAACTATTTATCTATTCGTCTGTCAGTCTGTTGGTCCTCCACAATTCAATATTCTGGTCTAGTGATAACATGTTTAAAAAAATAAAAATTATTACATTTAATGAAAAATCATGCAATATATCATAGGATTCAGAACGATGGCAACTGAACAAACAACGCAATGTATTTGAAATAAATATATCAATTTTAAGGTTTGACCCAATTTGACATTATTTTTATGGATATTTATCCAACTTCCATGTTTAGTTCCGGATCAATAAGTCCTTTCTCATACTGTGATGCATTAAATGATATGACATAGCGAGCGATAGGCCATACTTTCCCAGTTATGCAATTGTGCAATTATGAATGCAATACAGACATTTTTTTTCTAAATGCTGCAATTAAATTTGTTTACTTTAACTGCATAAATTCACATCCAACTGTCATAATCATGTTTTGGACGTAAAGGTGTAATTGATATGATTTACAATGAAACCTATTGGTGACCTTCAAATGACCTTCAGACAGAGTGACATGTGTTTTAAATCGTGATATTCGTGGTTCTTGTCATGCCTTTCGGCAGTATTTTGCCTCCATTAGAATTTTAAATTATCCTTAGAACTATTATACATATATTCACACACATGCAAATTGTTGAAATTGCAAATGGGATTTTCTATACAGATTTAAGACACGATTTTGGACACATTGAAAAGCGTCATAATCCATCTTTAACCTTGCTAATTTTTAACTATGTTGTAAGCATAATTAGGTCAAAACATCAATTAATTAAACATTTTCTCATTTTCTAGTTACAGGTGTTCGTGCCATTTAAATACAGAAATGTGGGATGGAATTATATATCTAATTAAAAGAAGTTAAATTGATAGAGCAAAATAAAAAAATCTGTTCATATATGAAATTTAACAATAAAAAACAGATAAATGTGTATGTTACATATTTCTTTATCTGCTACATTTATTTAAATTTCTTTATGCCATGCTGCTTGTTCACATGGTATGACGTCAATACTGCAAGCTTGTACACTAGACAACAAAACTACTCAACAACAATTGTGGTTGTAATGGCCGTTTATTATAACGATATTATATAACAACATTACACAACTGTATATGACGTTACGTAATTTTTAGCAATAATACATATAACAGTAGCTTACATATAACAGTACATAACATTACGTATTCGCCAAAGTAATGTAAAAACAAGTTTGACTAGTGTAGGTGAGGGTATATCTGGCCTCACCGTTACATAATGATTAAACCCTCATAACAGATAGAGGTATTACAATGAACTTGACTCAAAATGCAAATTGATAACAAAATGCTGAAGAGAAAAAGTATCCTACTAGAGCAAAGGCAATTTTTTTTTTTTTTTTTTTAATTACTTCGAATACTGTACCACGTAATTACGCCCTAGTGGAGATAGGGGAGGTGGTGGGTATGCAAATAAAAATGGCTTTTTACCTTTAGCCTTTGCTCTTTCTTCTCAGTGACGCTTTGTGTGCGAGTCACGTGACCTATACGCAGAAACTTCCGCCAGGCGTCATCATGTTGTCACGTGACTAATTTGCATATCCAAGCATGTAGCCAAGCCACTCGCTTGAAATAAAGCACATGTAAATAACACTTTATTGAATTAAAATTAAAACCACAAGCACACATCATAAATGCAATTAAATATAGATATTTAATTGTTTATTTTCTACACCAGACACTTTATGGTCACAGTTGTCTGTAATATACAGGTTTTACTATATAGAAAAGATAGCTGTCTACAACAGACACTTTATTGTTGTCAGGTCTATAGTACACACATTGTATAGAAATAAAGTTTTCTAGTTAATTACACATGACAGAAATATCAACTACAACATAGACATTTTTGTAATTTTACAAACAAGTAAAATATCAAAGTAAATTAGATAATTCTGACAAAATAAATAAAAAAATCTTAATATTTTCCACACTTTAATTTTTATCATGTAAATGTATATCGTATAATTAGACATGAGATACTTCTGTAGCAAAGATAGCATGCTATATCAGAAGTACAAACACTGTCAACGATTCCGCTTATCCTGAAACCACCCACTCCCCCATACAAATGTCAAATATAATCAATTGTAATCAGTTACATCAAGTGGCACTTATTTATAAGTCTATTAAAGGTTTAATGATTATTATTCTGGACATTCATATTATGTAATCAGAATAAACAAACTTGGCTAAGGATTTCACAAAAATGGCGTAACTTCCATAAAATAACTGGATCAAAATATAAATACGACTTCACAGAGTGTGGTGACTACTTCTATAGTTTCACAAAACTCAGATCAAAATTTGAGTTGTCCAGACAGGATTTGGCAAATAATTTTGTAAAAAGGCAAAACTCTTATAATTTACAATTAGACCATACAAAATACAGGGAAACAGAGACTAGACCATACAAAATACAGGGAAACAGAAACTGGAAAAGTGGGATTCGTCAGAGTGAGGAATGCTTGCAGTTTTCGCAGTAAATAAGCACAAAGATATCTACACACACATAATTATTGATTATAGATAAATAGAACATATAGATTTGAGAATCGTTGTAAACATGAAGAATTCCACACCCCAGTCAGTTTAAAGAGTCACGAGGCAAAGATTTCCAAACACAAGAATTTCCACTTTCATGGTGTGAGTTCTGTTTATTCCAGGTAAATTGAAGGTGCAATACAACATAACTGCATTTAATTATAAGCGAAAGTCTGGAAAACAATTCTGCAGAATGCAAATAATTCTTCAGAATGCAAATATACCATTGTACACAAATACCATTGTTACACAAATATACCATTGTACACAAATATACCATTGTTACACAAATATACCATTGTACACAAATATACCATTGTTACACAAATATACCATTGTACACAAATATA
>JAUMHH010165543.1:0-16932 GCA_032359455.1 Chlamys rubida | reverse complement strand
TTTGGTAAAAACCTCAAATTTCTGGACTTAGAAAAAAACTCAACGTTAAGGTTTTGCGTTTAGGTCCGTTTCCTTATGTACTTGGGTCATACACTGTAGGTGTATCATAGCTGAATGCAACCAAAGTACTATGTCAAATGCTTATTATATTGACAAAGCGGAACAGGCGACACATATAATTACGCGTAATTCTTGTTTCAACATATATTTTTTTGAATTAAAGAATCCAATTTCTTGTCTTGATTTTCGCTGTATATATATGAATTTCGGTATATGTAGTTCTCTAATCGGTGTTAGAAGACATGTGCAAGGGTCATGCCCAAGTATGTCCGTCATGTTTTGTCATTGCATCGGTTCATCCAACAATTTTGTTACATATATTTATTTCTAAAAGGAACTTGTTGTATTTTATCACAAACACCAGGTATCATAAGCATACAAATGATCATTTAAGTCCAAAGGCCTATAAAGGGACAAAAAGGGGAAAGTTTACAACATTCCTAAATATCTCAAATTTTGCACTTTGGTTTTCACATGATCATGATATGGGGGAATGGTCAGATGATGACCCTAGTGCGATGTTCAGATGGGGACCCTAGGGTTATAGTAGGGGTCAAAGTTGAATCTGTCCTGAAATGATCTGATTTGAATACATTGATGATATTTCTGATCCACAGGTCCATTTGTCCATCCTGAAGCTACCCAGAATGACCAACTACAGCTGTGTGTTTGCTCTGGACGATGGCCCCTGGTCAGTCCCCGCTGAAAGATGGTCCTACGGGCTGACCTGTCAGACTCCAAATGTCACCAACTTTGGTCTCCTGTTTGGAGAAGCAGGTACAGTAGATTGTCTGACAATCCGAGGTGGTGTCCTGAGGTATTTAAGTGGACTATCTGACAATTAATGGCAGTGTGTAGAACTTCAAAATGATTGTCTAACAATCCAAGGTAGGACCAAGACCTTCAGTAGATTGTTGGAGAATCCAAAGTTATATCTAGAACTAAAGTAACTTGTCTAACAATACAAAGTAGAGCCTAGAGTTTTAGTGGAAAGTTTGAAAATTCAAGGTGGTATGTTCAAAAATACTTTTTTGAAATAAAGTAGATTGTCCAAAATCCAAATGTGTTATCTTTAAATGTAGGAGATTGTTTTATTATCTGAGATCCTCCCCGACAGTTACAGGAGGTGACGTCGGACAGGCTGTCTCTCAATAGTACAATCTCTTCAGATAAGTGTTATCTCAAGGCAATGATGTTGTTTTCAGGAAAAACTAATAATAAACTTATAGCATAATATTGTTTTACTGATTTTTGTTTTGCATGCTTTCAGGACATCGAGACATCAAACTCTCCATCAACTCCACAGAGACTGGCAAACTGTTTGTGTCCAAGGACTTTACCTTCTACAACTGTGAATCCTTCAAAAGGTAACAACCAGGTTTAATGGATTAGGTTGTAGACATTATATCAACGAGTTCCTGTGGACTTACTGGGAGTTTGGCAGTTAGCATGACATAAAGTGTGAACAGGAGAACATCTTAACTTCTGTGAAAATATTCATCCCAGTTGTACTGTGAACATATGGAAACCTTATAGACGTACCACGTTACCTGTATTTACCTTTAGCTTAAATGTATGTCACCTGTATTCTATCTTTAGTTTATAGCATGTTAATTCTGTTTTACCTTTAGTTTACCTGTATCATTTGTGGTTTACATTCAGTTTACTTCGTTATATGTGTTTTTACCTGTATTTTACCTGTTAATGAGGTGTTGTTATTTTTTTAACAGCTGCAGTCCCTGTACAGACAATCGATGGTCATGTGACTGGTGTATCTATGAAAACAAGTGTCTGTATAACTCCGGCAACTGTGACCCACGCGGCATCATCGTGAGTCGAAATGTATGTTCCTTATTTTATCACACTTAGTTCCTTATTTTAAGTGGATACAACCTATCCCATAATACTCAGTTTTATTTTGATTTTTCAATGTTCCACCCAATGTTTTAATGTTGTTCGAGTGAAATTCTGTTGATGGACTAACTCATTTCCAGGTGAAAAGACGCAAACATTTAAGGCAACATTATCATGCATTCAGAATTACTCGGGGAAACTGGACTTTTTAAAGGTTTTGTGAATTAAGTAGGGTCTCTATATATACAAATGTAGGAATGAAATATATTATTCCAAAATGTAAACCTGCTTATATGTTCTTAGAAAAGCATTAGTCTGCTATACCTTATGTTCTGTTCGGAGAAATCAGCTAGATATATACTAGGTCATGTTTTGAGAAAATTTTGATGTTTTGTGCATATTGTTCTGTATAGGCATTGCTCGTACTTTAAAGAATGGGACAGACCTTTCATATAAAGTTAGCATGCAGCTACAATTCAGTATCAAACGTTAAGAGAATGATAGAATGCATAAACAGATGAAAATCTGAGTAGATAGAGATCAGGAATTGGTAAGAAAGCTATATTACCATGTAGAGGCAGCTTAAAATGGGCTTTAATGAGACATTGTAGCCAATCCAGTTCAATTGACAGGATGGAAACGTAGTGCTGGTACTTCTAAGAATCTGCTTTCTGATTACAAGTTAACGTGTCGACACAACAGATATGTCAAAAATATCCTACCTCTATTTAATAATGATTTGGTTAATAAAAACCCTAGCGAAACATTCAAATAATTCATTTTTAACAGCATGTTCATAGTTTTGTTGTTGTTTTTATTGTTGTTTCAGTTTTCTTTACAATATTGTTTCTGTAATAAGCACATTTCAATTTCATCAGTTTTAAGCATTTTTACCATGTGGTTTTGTTTGAGACCATCACCACCTATTAACACTCTGATATTGATGTGGCCTTATTTTCTGTCCGTGCAGTCACAGTTGTTTTTTATTTGCTTAACTTTTTATTTGCTGACAAATGTTGAATTTGATGTGGAAAGTAGGTGTCCTTGTGGACTTTTGGCTAACTATGTACCTAACCCAGTATTTGTTTCAATGTTCCGTAAGATATATACAAGGCGTTTACGACTTTTTGAAATTACCAATTTTCAGGAGACTGATGATGATAACTCTACAGAGGTTGCCAGCAGCATTGTAAGATGGTGTACATGTTATTATCATAGATACATAGCCCTTAATGTGTATACATTTTTTTTGTGTCTGGATGAATTCATAGGTTCTACTTCATTGATAATGTCATTCGTATATTTCTGTGTTACCTTTTTTTTTCCTATTCCAACTTTCTTTTCTGGATGAAAATTTGCATAGTATTCTGTTTTCTGACAAAAAGTGAAGTGATTAATTTTCAAAAGGAATATTTTTTATCATATAAAGTGTGTTCTTTCTTCTAGTGTTTTCTAGTTAAAAGTGTTTGTATAAATCTCCAATAAAGTCAGCATGATACTATTTCAACAAGTCTGAAGGATTTCATTCATGAAGAAATATAGACAGCATACTGCATGGCATGTATATATCAGAATGTCGAATTTGTATTGACTTACAAGTGACAAAAGTTGAACGAGACAAAGCTGACTGACAAAATATTATTCATTCCCAAAACTTGTGCATGTTGAAGCCCTATCATCTTTTTATTTTTTTTTGTCAAGATCTACTTATTTAGACATGAAAATCATGGGCAGTCACTGATATCCATTCCCGATAATGATAATCCATCCATTCGTAAATTAGGTACTGTACGCATAGCTGTCAGACCTCTCTCATTAGGAGGGAGATTCCCTCAAAATTAACCAATCTCCCTCAAAACTCCCACATTCAAGTCCACACTCACACAAACTCAAAATCTACATTCTGTGGTCAAATGATCCTAGTTACTACAGGGTGTGTGTAATGATCATTACAGGTGTGTCTGAATCAAATGAATGTTTTTTGGAGTTATTTTGATACATTGAAAGGGAAAGATAAATTGAGTAAAGCAGTTTCAGTCGCATTTCACGCACTTTCTCCCTCATTGGAAATGAGGAATGAGGGAGCTCTCCTTCATTGGAGGTTTCAGAGGTTGACACCTATGTGTACGTGTCATGCCCATCTTACTAGATTGTACTGAACTGTTCAATTAAGTTCTGTGAAGCTGTATATCGTTTTAGATCATGAAGCAATTTTTTGCAAAGTCCTGAAAAATCTTACTAATTGATACTGTACCAGCATACAAGGTAAAATCAATTCTTACTGAATCAGCTTAGTAGATTCTTACGTCAGTCAAGATAACCTGACAGGGTCATGTGAAGGTCATGTGAAGGTCATGTGAAAACCAAGTAAGGTCATGTGAAGGTCATGTAAAGACCAAGTAAGGTCATGAGAGAAGCTGTGATTTTTGAAAAATTCATGGTCAAGAATGAAAATTTGCATAAGAGGCTTTTCTTGGACATTTATACAAAAAAGCACATACGATGTGACAGATTGTTCATTGTTCAGTTAGAACCAGTGATTTACATCTGTGAGGTTAAGGTGGGGAAGGGGGCTGAATTCAGGGGCTTTATATAACACAGGGGAAGTATTTCAGTGAAACCTGACTGAACTGACACTTGACTATAGCGACACTAAATTTTATCCTCAACTATTTGACATGATGCTGTTAGGGTTACATTAAATTATGGCACACTACTGTAGGTATTTATCAAATTTAACTTAATGGAAATTTCAATTAAAAATCATGAAAAAATTTAATCTGTTTTATTTGTAAAATTTGATTGTAAGAAGTTGGTAAGACCATTTTGATTACCAGATATGACGTTCCATAGATTTCTAAATCAAAATGATCAGTGTGTTTGTTGACATGAGTTATCTCCCTTCTACACTGTTACTTGGTCTTTTGTTGACATGAGTTATCTCCTTTGTTTCTATCAGGCTTTGTACTACGGCCAGAGTGGTATTTTGTCATTTGGATGATCTATTGGAAAAAAATACTAAAACTTCACCAAAGGAAACTAGATGTTTTTAGTAATTACAGAATTATAGTATTAAATACATGTGAAATAGTCTTTTCAGAAGATGTGTTAACATTACTAAAAATTCTCTCTTGCTTCTTCATATCGATATTTTATTACCCGCATGTACAGTACTAGCGTGCATTTTGGATTTCTTAACTACAGACTTTTAGCATTCCGAATTTATAGCAAAGTAATGAAATAGTTTTAAAAAAAATAATAATAAAAATTTAATATCCGATTGCATTTGTATAGGTAGAAAATACTAGCTGCATGCTGCTGAGACAGAAGGATAAATGTATCTTGAGTGTCAAAATCATTAGTGAATTAAAAAAGGTCAAATTTAATATTTGTGATTTCATGTTGAAGAAAGTTTCAGAAAGGTAATATTGATATCGTTTTAATATACAAATATTACATATAAAAGGAAGTGGAATTGTAGCAAATTAAATAAAATATGTCATGGTAAGATATATTTGTGATAATCGGTTGCATCCTTGCTATAGTAGATTTGTTTTATAGCTATGATCTTTCCAAAAGATTTCTGACCTCAATGAAAATGTACCACCAAATAAAATAGTAAGCAAAGATCTCGTCAAGCTTACAAACAATTATGCATTTAGTCGCAAAGATCTGCTGCCAGCATAAACATGGATTATGTATAGGAAGCAAAGATCTCTTACCAAGCAAATATGTTTACATAACACTCTGATCACTTGTTTTAGAGTGGCACTTGTTTGAAGAAGGTTAATGTCAGCCCGATACTGCCCGAGTGGAGTCTCCTTGTATAATTCTGACCCCCTAGTTTGTTGTTTTCAGAGGTACTCGGGTGAGGGGAGACGAGGGCCCAACCACTGTCCACGAGTGGACAGAAGCAAAACGGAGCCAGTCTTCATCCCCAACATGAAAGCCAAGCCCATCACCATACGGGGATTCAACTTCCCAGAGCGTCTTGTAAGATACAACAAGGTTTTTGATGAAAAAAGTGTTTTAATAAAAATAAAGAAAAACCCACTCAAAAAGATGTTCAAAGAAATACAAATTTTCGATCTTCTTAATATACCTACTTAAAAATCCTTTTCATTTCTCTGTGTTATATATTACTTCATAGAAGATTGCTTCATGTTTGTTGTTTATTTTGGTCACACTATCAGCCTGGGATGGAGGGGTATCGTTCTGAGATCCGGATTCCCGACACCCTTACTACAGTGAGGGCCCACTGTGACCGCCTGGACAACGAAATCATCAGGTGCCACATTCCAGAGGTAAGACAGGATCCACCACACAGATTACAGATTCTTAATCATATTGAAACACACATATTTAGCTGTAGGCCTGATATAATGTCAAGTTTTGTATAGCCCATTAGGTAATGGTCAGATTTTTTGGTCCAGCAAAACATCTATGACTATTTAGCACATTCAACAACTGTAAAATGTGGGACTCCTGCAATATATTACGGAGTATTTTCATTCATATGAACTGAATTATTATTTCATTTAAAGAGAATATTTCATAGATACATTATAGTATCATTTGTCTTTCTGATCTGCGATATATTATCAGATCTTTGTCAAAATTTTGACTGGCATTACTGCTTGCAGAGAAATTTTGTGTTCAGAACTGGAAAGTTTCAAGCTGACCTAAGGATCTTCTTTGGAAATAACACCGAGGTTGAAAATGATGCGACGCAAGGTATGTGTTATACTACACTTTTGTAAAACATAAATATAAAATAGCTAAATTTGCTGCATTAATTAATACTATGCAATTCAGATACCATGAGGTGGAAAAAAACCTTTTATACAATGTGAAGCTACATGTTACAAAAGACATGAACATTACAACAGAAATAGAAGGAGTAAGATGAAATATTGATTGGTTGATACATACGGTATTAAGTTACATTGCTTCTATTGGCTGATCGTCTGAAGGATCCAGTTCATATGATTGGTTGATTGTCTACGGCCCCTAACTTACACTGATCTGATTGGTGGATTGTGACCTTTGCCCTTTGTTACAGTGACTATATACAGCTGTACCAAACTGGGTAATGGGGACTGTAGTTACTGCAAGTACATGCAGCATCACGAAATACAGCTCGACTGCGCCTGGTGTCAGGGCACGTGCGAGTACCGAGAGTTTTGTGCCGACACACGAGCCCAAATCTGGAGTAGCGGAGACACCTGTCCCCCACCTAGGATCCTTAGTGTGAGTATCAGGCCTGAAAAAAACAGGAAAATATTTCATTCTTTGTTAATAATTATTTGAATTTCAAAGAAAACATTCATGAACATATCTCTTGGTTTTCTATTTGTTATAGATACTTTAAGTTTATGACATTGTTTGGAACCTTGCAATATATAAATTTAATGTTAAATTTTAATTTTGAATGCTTGTATAAGAACTGGAGGTGTTAATCTGATCTATTATACATTACAGATCAACCCTAACAATGGAACAAAGATGGGAGGCACACGTGTGACCTTGACAGGGTATAACCTCGGTACAGAGTTCAAGGACATCCAGAACAACGTGTCAATAGCAGGTGTACCGTGTAGACCTATCAAGGAACTCTACAGACCCTCCCAAATGTAATAACCCATCATTTTAATTGTAGACCTTCACTAATATATCTTGCTTCATTAAATCTACTTGCTATTAATTGAATATATTCAGAAGAAAAAATAGCTTTTTGATTTTCTACCGTTAATCTAAGTTTTACATGTCTCTTTTGAAGATAATGTTCAATTTCTGCCAAATTTATGAAATTTGAACGAAAACTTTATTCAGAAAAAAAATTCCTGATTGTAAGTCTCCTATGGATGTGACTCAGCAGTGAGTTCCAGTCACTGCCTAGTGAAGGGCTTAGCCCAAAAGCTTGTAAATAGAGTAACACATGGTATTGAATTGATCATGTTTCCTGTAGGAACACTATTCATAGAAACTTACTCATTTAATCAGTTATGATTTTTAATTGATATTTTAAATTGCAGAATGAGGTGAAAATATTAAATTTTGAGAAATTTGAACATTGAATCATGATGGAAAGTTTTTGTTTTCCCATGATTCACTGGTGTATTATAAACTGATCTGACTGCGTTATGTTACAGGATCGTGTGTGTCATTGGGCCTAGTGACCGTGGGGACAAGTCCGGAGTCGTATCTGTGCTGACATACGTCTTTAATAAAATCATATTCCACTACCTTGTAAGTCAATTATGTTTTCTTCACATTGCTTTCGCTTCATGCACTTTTATTGTCATTATGGACTCGTATGCTTCAATAAAAAAAAAGAAGAAATATTTTATTTGAAGTTTAGGAATTAAACATGATTTTTCCTTCAAATTTTTCTGAATTTTTTTTTTAGTTGTTGACAAAGTACCTTTTAAATCATAATACTTCAATTTTAAGCCAATACAAAACACTAGTGAAATGTATACTTCAACTACCTTAATGTTGCACTGTGACAGAGCCCGTCCATAGAGAAGGTGACCCCTGCCCACGGCCCAAAGTCTGGCGGCTCAACCATCACCATCAAGGGCTTACACCTAAACGCTGGCAACGGTATCTCCATCTCCATCAACAATCGTACCTGTGAGATCCTTGGGTAAGGTGGCCGACGACAGGCTGGTTAATGTTGGCCTATGATGTCAATACAGTACACAATTGTATTATATTTATATAATAAAACACTTTATAGAAGATACAATAATTAAAGATATCGAGTATACAGTGCTTATATGTTGTGTATGTTATGGACATGCTATTTCATTTTCCTGTAAATATTCCACTCTCCCCCACCCCCCCATATTGATTCAGAGATATGTGTTTGCATCCTGGGATAAAGCAAGATAAATATTGGTATATTATCAGCCTCATAGAAAATTGTAAAATATAAACTCAATGAGGTCATTCATTGCCCATCTGATTAAGAACTACTAAGGACAATTAATAGTGCCCCACCCCCTTTTCCAAGTTTGACTGAATATTATTTTTTTCATTCATCAGGCATGTTGGTCAAAGGTCAGTGATCTGTACAACACCCCCCAGCCCCCAGACTGGAGATGAAATGATTCGAGCGAGTATTGATGGTAACGACATCTATGGTTCACTCATGTTCCGTTACTACGACGACCCGACAATCAAGAGTATCTCCCCTGTTCGCAGCTTCTTTAGGTAAGCATTATAACAGCACTGAGTATTGTCAAGGAAACTTTGAATGCATGTAGCACAATTAAAAATGGCACAAAAAGCACAATACACATGTGATTTAAAGTAACATTTTAATTCAATCACCAAGTGTTTACCAGATTTGTTTGTGGTGATTTTGCAGTGGAGGAAGGAACATTACCGTGACTGGTACCAACTTCACCTGTATACAGAGGCCTCGAATGTTTACCATCTTCGCATCAAAGCGCAGCAAAGAATGTGTAAGTACATGTCACTTTCACTGTACTTCTTTGACCGGTGGTTTACTTAAAGGAACTTCAGGCATAACTTGTTTGAATACCTTATACAGGTATGCCCAGTAAACCTTAGCCCGAATAATCCATATTTGCCCAGTGATAATTTCGCCCTTCGCATGCATATTATGTTGTTTACTTAAGTTTGCTGTAATGACGAGTTGCCCTCATTACAGGGGGCGAAGGAAGGGGTAATTGAATTCAGCGGAGATTTCCCGGTAAACAGTATTACATACCCTTCATTATATGCTTCTCTCTCAGGGAGTGTTTAGTATGGGAACTACTGTCAATGTTATTTACATCTTATGTTGTATACACACCTTATGTATTTGGTAATAATTTGGTTGTGAAAATATATGACAAACACAAATCGAATCAGATAATGACTTTAACGAGGGTTATAAGTACCAGTATTTATTGAAACAGTCTGTTAATCGTTGTGTAGAACCTAGCTTTCATTCTTGCCAGACCCTTTTAACCTCCCTAATTTAAAATGATCTGTTATTATAACTTGACAGTATACAGTGCATTTTAAAATATAAATCTTGTTTACAGTATGAACTTTTGTACAGTATTATGAATTCAAATTGTTAATACATTCCCACAGGACTGTTACATATTCAACTCTACAATGATGAAGTGTCCAACGCCCCACATGAACAATCATGACGAACTGGAACGCATCGACCGTCTGAGGCGGTCAACACAGCAGCTATCTGCTGAGATAGGCTTCATCATGGACAATGTGCTGTCGGTGCAGAATTTGTCCCGTAACTTCCCTGATGTGACTAGCTCCCTGGATTACTTCTCCGACCCCCAAGTGTTTAATTTCACAGAGCAGGGAGGGTTGAAGGAGTTCAAAGGCGAAGTCCTCATTATCAGGGTTAGTATTATACGTTTGTATTCCTGTGAGTGCTTAGTCATCTGTCTTGAGTGTTTTATAAATTTGTAATACTCTGTTCCCTTTGTTTTCATATTAATCACTTATTCTTAAGATACATTGCCATGGAAAAGTCCTGTATTAGGTCAGTAGCGTATTTGTTTCGATTCAAACTAAATATCCATATCCCTCCTTCTTTTCTTATTTCCTGGTAAGAAGAAGAAGCTGTAAAATTAGATAATTTTGTTCAGTTATTGTCTCTATTAAATCATAAATATGGGTCTTAATTTAAAAAAAAAAAAAACATTTGCGGGGCCGTTAATCATCACATCGCCAATTCTCCTCAGATTTGAACATATCAGAAAATGATTGCGTTGTGTCTGTAGGGTCAAGGATTGAACGTGGCAGCCAGCAAGGAGGACGTGACTGTGATGATTGGTGAAAAGATGTGTAACGTTACAAATCTTGTGGAAAATGAGATTTACTGCACACCACCGACCACCCAGCCTCAAACCATCCAACGCAGCGGGGTTCTCTCCAGCAGCAACGCCCCACAAGTCATTGTACGTATATCAACATTCATATTCCCCCAAACAGTTGTTCAAAATGTTAAATCGTCACCTGATTACAGGTTTCGTCACACTTGGGAAATCATTGTATGTTCCTGATGAAGTTGTACTGGTACTGCTTAAACTGACAAAGTGTGATATGAATATATAAAATAATGGACTACTTCTATTCACATTTTTTTTTCATTGATTCATCAATACCCACAGAATGCTTGTTTCAAATGAAATTGCAAAATGTAATGTTGCCCATGAACACAGCATTGTAAAGTGCCAAAAGCAGTGAAGGACATTCTTTTACAATTGTACCTAGCAACTGTGTATTTTTTGTCCTGGCAACAGGTTAATATTTACTTAGCAGCACAGTCACTGTCACTGAGCAGCATAATAACTTTTATTGAATAACAAAGTAAGCATTGTAACCTTTTACCTTAGTAATATAGTAACTTTTACCAAGCAGCCTAATAACTTTTTTCTAGCAACAGAGTAACCATCAACAAAGTAATATTTACCTCACTATGTTAACTGAGATTTTCTATTTTCTCTAAACAGGTGAAGATTGGAAACCGTGAGTACCAGATTGGGTTCCTAGCATACGAAACGCCGAGCCCTGAGGGAAGCATGCTTATGTACATAATCATTGGTGTGGTTGCCATTGTGGTTGTCATCATAGTGGCAGTTATCCTGTTCGTATTGTTCTACCACCGCCAAAAGACACGCTCTAAGCGTGAGTTCCGGAAGATGCAGATCCAACTTGATTCACTGGAGAGCAATGTCCGAAATGAGTGTCGGCAAGGTAAGGGAATGTATAATATTAATTACAACACAAAGTCAAGAACTGCAAATAATTAAGATTTCAAAAAAATGACCTGTGAGAATTTTAAACGGCATGAGGGTATCCAGAGCAGGTCACCACACCAACTTCTTTTTGTGCATTCAGTCAAAACTACGATGTTGCAAGACATTAAAAGATTTGTAAATTCTACCTTAATGTACAGTATTTCTCATTAAGAGAAAAGAAATGTGTGTCAAAAATCACAATTGGATGAAAGACGTAATTGCTTTTTCCAGCATTTGCGGAGCTGCAGACAGACATGACTGACCTTACAAATGACCTGGATGCAAGTAAAAAGCCATTTTACAGCTTTGAGAGTTACACCTTCAATGTTCTGTTCCCCGGCATGTTGGATCATGTCATCCTCCACCCACCTATGGTACGTAATCAGGCTGGTCCCAATACCTCAGAAAAGTATCTCTTTAGTTCATATGTTAATTCTTAGTTTTCAAAATATTTCCCTATTCTGTAAATTGTTTATTTACGTAGAAATTATCTGAAATAGTCCACATTTCTTCATTTCAAGATGCAATTTGTAAATACAAATAGCAAAAACAATAAATGTAAAATAAACATAAAACTACACCTGATATTTGATATAACTATAGCATTAATGAAATTTCTATATCAGGAGTATAAAACCTATAAATTGCTATGTATTTAATTGTTCTTCCTCTCGTTCTCAGCAAAAGAACGGGAACATTGACCGCCATCCTGATATTGGTATTGTACACTTCAACCAGCTGCTTCAGAACAAGCACTTCCTCCTCCTACTCATCCGCACCCTGGAGAGACAGAAAAGTTTCAGTATCAGGGACAAGTATGTATTTATAGAATACCACACTGCAGTAGGTTTTCATTGGCTGCCACGGGAAACTCATCTCTTACACACATATTAAAATGTGATTATCTATGTGATGAATAGTTAACTTGTAACATAATTCTCTCCAGACCTACATTATCAAGACAGATTAAGGATTGTAAAACATAGAAGATTTCGAGGTGATATGATACAAGTGTATAAACTAATACATGGATACTATGACACTTCTGTAACAGAAGGCTTACTTGAATATAAACGATGACAAACGAACAAGAGGTCATAGTCTTCAACTTGAAAAACAAATGTCTAAATTGATCATAAGAAAGTACTCCTTTAAAGAAAGAGTGGTCAACCATTGGAATTCCCTGCCAAATCATGTCGTCACATCACTTACAATGAAAACATTTGTAGCAGGGATAAGCAACCAGAATGTTTTTACAATCATGAACTTGACAATAATGAACTTATTCACTGTCGGGTCGTCAGCTTAGAGGCGTCATGGCGATATATATGATTTAGATATATAGGCACTATAATTATATTATATTATAATAGCCCTCATTGCCCGTGCTACATCTGCTTGCAGCCAACAAATTCCTTTCTCCTTTTTCTTACCCCACTGTTGTTTGATGCTGGTCTCTATCTATTGTTTCAGGTCCAATGTAGCGTCACTGTTGATGATTCTCTACCAGAACAACATGGAGTATGCTACAGAGTAAGTTCTGAGTGTGACACACACAGTAGCCAGGAGACCATATATATATAGCACTGATATAAGAGAACAACTTGTATCGAAAGGGCCGCGGTGGCCAAGTGGTTAAGGCGTCTGACATTCTGCTACCACTAGACCTCCACCACTAAGTCGCGGGTTCGAGGCCTACGTGGGGCAGTCGCCAGGTACTGGCTGTAGGTCGGGTCCTTAAATGACCATAGCTGTTAAAAGGACATAAAACACAAACAAACCAAACAACAACTCGTAGCCAATGGCTGAATGTACCCTTCATAAACAAATAAAGAATTATATAGATATAGGTAGTGGGTGGGCTTATTATAGAGCTACAAGGAATTAGCATTTGTTGGTATGGTATGTCCACTGAAATGTTATAGATAATGGGTCGGCTTGATACCAACCATGGTTTTATTGTCGGGTGAACATGGTAATTCAAGGTTAATAACTATACATAGATTCATTTTCCTGACAATGCAATTTTTTTTCAATATTCATGGTAAGGTTAGTCAACAAATAACGGGTAGTAGTACGCAAAAACACAGTCAATGAAATTGATGCATAATTTACCAAAGTATCTTATTTTGATGCCAGGGATGATATATACAATTTGCTAGCAAATTTGAGTTATGTCATTACGCTGAAAAAACCACCGAAATATTTGGAGAGTCAATACTTAAATAATTGTTCTATTGTTATCTCTTTGTAGAATTTTGAAAACACTGCTGGCAGATCTGATAGAGAAGTCTGTTGACAGCAAACATCCAAAGCTGATGCTGAGGAGGTAAGTAATTAGTGTACTTACAATACTGTACATTAAAATGTACTCTACAACAGCAAAGGAAAACGTGTAACTCAGTACTATTTCACAGAACAAATATCAATTTAGTAATTCTGTAAAAGAATTCAGTAAGATATGGAACTCTGGGCATTCTGATGTTTATCAGTAGATAATTACCTTTTTGAAGAAGCACATATTCATATGTTTAATTTATGTGTATATAATCAGTAATTTAGAGTATTTACATATATTAAATATATGGGCAAAGAAGTAATAACGACAGTGCAGACAAAGAAATTTGTCAAATTCAGGGCGAGCTGCCCCTTTATCAAGACAGGAAAACGAACATTTACATTTCACAACATAAAACAGCGAAAAACAGTCACCATGAAACAATAATGCAATAAAAAATACATAAACAAACAGAAGTTACTTATATAAAATATGCTGTTGTAATTGCAACATTTAATATGTATATTAAATATATATATACATTTGTTTTACGTTTAGGACAGAGTCTGTGGTAGAAAAACTGTTGGCCAACTGGCTGTCCCTGTGTTTGTATAAATACCTAGTGGTAAGTATCATAGTTATCTCCCCTGACCTGAGAGAACTGTTTTGTACGGGATCACTCAATGTCAATAATCTAATCTGTATGAAGTAATTTTCCTTTCTTTATGATATTGATTTTTGATACAAACTGTCAGTAATATTTTACTGCAAGAAGTAAAAACATATGATGAAAATGAAAGGAATATTATTTTTAACAGAAATGTATTGCAGTTGAGTGAATAAACATTTGCAGTAGAATTTGTAAGACTTACAGTACTGGAACCATTTGAACATACTGAATTAGCTAAATTAAAGCTGTGTTGCATTAAATTTTTATGATTTTTTTTTTTTCAAATTTAAAAGATATATTGCTTAAAGTAAGTCTGGGATTTCTGGGGATGTTTTTGAAATCTCAGAACAGTCAACACAAACATTTAATTCTGATAATTTATAAATTTATATATATTTAAATGATTAAAATTTGGATGAAATGTATGAATGGAGCTATTTAAGTCATTGATTCCCGTACAGTAAGCCAGATATATCTAATGCTTGTTTTGTCAATTACATCGTACATTGTGGCGTTAGCTAACGCTTTGTAGATTGTAATTCCTAGAAAGCAGGTTTCTTTGTGTAATTCCTAGGAAGCAGGTTTCTTTGTCTAATTCCTAGAAAGCAGTTTTTTTTTGTCTAATTCCTAGGAAGCAGGTTTCTTTGTCAAACACTTATATGCATTTTATTTTTATTTTTAATTTATTTTACAATTAATGCATACTGTTGTGGTTACAATTTACATTTTAAAGCTTGAAAGAAAGAAAATTTAATAATTTCGTTTATTTATGCAGTACTAGAAAAACAAATTGATGATTTTACTTGAATCAGCAGAATGTGAAATAATATTTGTTTTGGGGCTTTAATTTTAAGTTGAAAACATATCTTATCAAGACATAGTAAAGCTAGATACATCACAGTGAAAATTTAAAAATAAATTGGATCCAAGTCTGAAGTTGAGATGTTCTTCACTTTCAGGAAGAGTCGAATTTCCCAGTAAGTGTGTGTTGAGTGAAAATATCATCTCATGTATATTCATAAGCTAATTATACGCAAGCCAGTGCTTTCAGGAGTTGTGCCCCTTTAGTTAAATTTCTGTTTAGCTGAAATATATTATGTAGAATTTCAATTAACTCAAGACGCTTCTTAATCCCTTTCTTGCCGTCAATAGTGTCATAACATGCTACAGCTACGTACACCTAAGCTATGTAGATGTACCATATAATAATCACAATTATCTCATCGGAATTGTCACAAAAATTCAATGGAAACAGTAATTAAATGTTCAGCTTTGGATCACCAAAACATTATGTTGAATGTGTGGTGGTATATACCAATGTTTGATCGCTCTCCTGTGTATGGACGGTAGAACAGGACTACCTTTGGTAATTACTGTAAATTCTGGTGGTACTGCCCCCTTTAAATAAAGATTTTGTACAAAATCCAGGACAACATTTATTTCAAAATTGATGCAATTAGAAGAAAGATTTAGTAAAATAAATTACTTCCATACTTTCTGTAGGCTAGGACATTCAGAATAAGAATTTTTCAGTACAAAATATCAGATATATTTAACGTTTTTTCACCATTTAAGGGTATCTACAGAGTAGGCAGGAAATTTGAAATTCAATGCAAAATTGTGATGTAGTCAGATTTTGAGAAAAAATAAATATTAGAAAATGAAAGCAGCAGACTTAACGTATCTTACTTATCAAACAAGTGTATGATTATTTAAATGTGTACTCTGTGTATTTAACCCGACTAATACAACACCGATAACGTTGTAATCTAACAGATATTGTGTACTTCTATACCAGACAGACAGTGCCGTGTTTCTAGGTGTGTTTCGTGTCTAACTGGTAACTGGATGTTGTCATAATATTACCCAGTGGGGTTAAGGAACAACTGGGTTAATGGCTGCTTGTTAAACTGGTCTAATATCATAAGTGTTGTATCGTTAGTATGTTATAATCATGGAGGTCATAATGAACCAAGGATATATACAATGTACAGAAGTATATCGCCCATAACAACGCCAGGGCAGTTTAACTCTTTCACCCCTGAAGACACATTTGAACTCTTCCAATTCAAAGGTTAGAATAGTTCATTATGGAATTTCAGGGGTGAATCATTTAAGCCATACTGATTCAAGCAGATAATGTTGTGTTTCTGATCAATTGCACCTTCTGTGTATGCCTAAGATAACAAAATAAAATAACAGAGTTCTCGAGTATTGTTCCTGATAACCTCCTAAATATGTAAAAAAAAAAAAAAAAAAGTATCATATCCACCATATTT
>JAUMHH010165532.1:0-16935 GCA_032359455.1 Chlamys rubida | reverse complement strand
GGTCCAGTGACTCTGGGACTGTTCATTAAGATAACCTTACACCCGTGCTGGTCCAGTGACTCTGGGACTGTTCATTAGACGACCTTACACCTGTGCTGGTCCAGTGACTTTTTGGCTGTTCATTAACCTACCTAACACCTTTGCTGGTCCAGTGACTCTTGGGCTGTTCATTAAACTACCTAACACCTGTGCTGGTCCAGTGACTCTGGGGCTGTTCATTTAATAGATGACCTTACACCTGTGCTGGTCCAGCGACTTTTGGGCTGTTCATTAATCTACCTAACACCTTTGCTGATCCAGTGACTCTTGGGCTGTTAATCAGACTACCTTGTGCTGGTCCAGTGACTCTGGGGCTGTTAATTAGTCTGACTAACACATGTACTGGTCCAGTGACTCTGGGACTGTTCATTAGACTACCTAACAACTGTGCTGGTCCAGTGACTCTGGGCCGGGGCTGTTAATTAGTCTGACTAACACAGGTACTGGTCCAGTGACTCTGGGACTGTTCATTAGACTACCTAACACTTGTGCTGGTCCAGTGACTTTTGGGCTGTTAATCAGACTACATAACACCTGTGCTGGTCCAGTGACTTTTGGGCTGTTAATCAGACTACATAACACTTGTGCTGGTCCAGTAACTTTTTGGACTGTTCATTAGACGACCTTACACTTGTGCTGGTCCAGTGACTCTAGGACTGTTCATTAGACTACCTAACACTTGTGTTGGTCCAGTGACTTTTGGGACTGTTCATTAGACGACCTTACACCTGTGTTGGTCCAGTGACTCTGGGACTGTTCATTAAACTACAGGTCTATCACCTGTGCTGATCCAGTGACTCTGGGACTGTTAATCAGACTACCTTGTGCTGGTCCAGTGACTTTGGGACTGTTAATTTGACTACCTTACACCTGTACTGGTCCAGTGACTCTGGGACTGTTCATTAGACGACCTTACATCTGTGCTGGTCCAGTGACTTTGGGACTGTTAATTTGACTACCTTACACCTGTGCTGATTCAGTGACTCTGGGACTGTTGGTCCAGTGACTCTGAGGGCTGTTTATTAGACTAACTAACACCTGTGCTGATTCAGTGACTATAGGTGGCGTGCTGTTGATTACACTACCTGGCGTGCTGTTGATTACACTACCTAACACCTGTGCTGGTCCAGTTTATCTGGGGCTGTTAATTAGGTGCATATGATACATTTGGTATTTTCCTATATATATACGGGTAAGGTGTTGGGTGTATGCTATGCGAGACTTGGTGTCAGTTAGAGAACAATATGATTTAATTACAGGTAAACTATTGTCTATACTAAAAAGTGTCATAGGGATGATTTTTGATGTTAAATTTTATTTATTTATGATATCGTTTCCACTTCATCATAATATCAGGGTGGGGCTGTTAATTAGACTACCTAACACACACTTCCAGCGACTGGCCTGTTACACACACAACATCAATCTGATCGTTTACTACACTACTGTTTACTATCAGCTGACTCAATATTAAAGGGGTGTACTTCCGTTGGCCAAAATCAAGGGCTAGTACATTTACCTGGTTTGTTGGGCTAGTGCATCAGACTAGTTTTTTTTTTTAACCTGCCAGTAGGCAGTACTCTGAATGGAATTGTAAATCCCTGAATGAATGAAGCTTGTTGCATCTTTTGATGAGAATTTTATGACCACGAGCCTGCATCTGTAAGATGATTGCACTGCTCCCACACTTACGAATTAAAGTGAGGTCACCAAAGTCAAGGTCACAAAAATTATGAGAAGAATTTTCTTCTCATAAGGTAACGTATTTATTTAAGCAGGTGAATTTGTATGACCCTCAATGCTGTACTTGGTCAATGTAACTGACCTTATAAAACCAAAAACTTAATCCTCCGGACATACGGATGTACCCATGCACAAACAAAGATAAAATTATATGTCACGCAATTGAAACAAGGTACAAATTTGGCCCCAAAAACTGGCAAAAATCTACACCACTTATATTGACCTTGCAATGTCAAATGACTCAAAATGATAAATACCCAGTCTGTATTCATTTAGAAAGTATTCTACTAAACAGTTTCTTGATATTGTATCCAAACAGCTGAATCGGTGAATGGGACATTAAATTAAATATTATTTTCCAAACTGCAATTGTTGAATAAAAGCCATCTAAATTTACATACAATAAACTGTAGTGTGCATGTATAATTTGCACTGATGAATTATTTTCTGAAAAAACTGGTTTTGTAAATTTTCTTTGTGAATACAGTACTAAATACTGTCTGTGCAGGTCATTTTTAACATATATATACAACATGCACTTAGTTGAGTCTAAGTACATCATTGGTGCAAAATGCAATATAATTCATAAAGCATGTACACTTGAATGTTTCCCAGATATGGACAAACAATTCTTGCTTGTCAAATATATATGGAAGAGACGATTTCATCTTAACAAAGCCATTAACATAAGAGTAAAACGTAGGTAAATTCAGCATCCCCAACATGAACGTATGTAGTAAGTACAGTAACCCTACATCATTGATAATCCATAGGTACATTTATTGTAGTTACCAAGATATGGCAAAAACTATTCTTGCAAACCAGCTTTACGTTTCCCAAAAACTTTTTTGAGAAGGGTTAATTATCTTTCAACATGATCCAGTTCTAATTAACCTGTTTTTTTTATAAATTGATACCATTTAAAAGAGTAGAAACTTCAATATGGGGAAGATTGGGTTATCCAAATTTAAGTTGAATCATTTTCCATCCCTGCTCTTCCAATGGGTCAAGATCAACCCTGTCAAAAAATGGATTTGTCAAGTTCCTGATAACTAAATGTTAGCCCCGCTGATGTTTCAACCCAAACCATACACTGATGAAACCTTGATGTATATATATATATACAACAACACATTGTTTTGAGCTTACAAACCAAGATATATAATCATAATGAAGACTAATATCATACATGTAGGAAAAGGGAATATTTTCCCACCCTTTGGGTTTGCACAGCAGGCAGTCTAGCTACACAACTCAGTATGGTACAAGCTACATGAACATAATATTTAGTTAAAATAAAGTCTGAAAAGTTTGAAGTTACCTCATCTCAATACAATGACACAGATTTGAGAACTATGACAGGGTCTTGCCCCCCAACATACAAAATGTAAAACTTCATGGTGTTAGGCTAAGCTAGTATGAATTGTATTGTATTGTTTATTAGCTTTAAGCCTTGTGGCTCATAGGCATATTATTACAACATGTATACAGATTGTAAGGGTCTAATAAATTGATCACATAACATAAAGGACCTTGAAAATGCAAACCTAGTTTCATTCTGAAAATTGTGTTCCAGGGCCAGCTTTGTTTTCATTAAAATACTTGTTGTCTGAACAGATACATGACCATTTAATCAGCAGAACTTGTCCAACAAACCAAACTGACAACTTATGATAGTGATATTAATATGATAAATAAAATCTGGAACAGTAAAAACCCGGAATTTCATGGTGCCATTTTAAACTCCCTGCAGGTACTCTCCTTATGTTAAATACAGTTTGATAGTGAAGTAAGATCTCATGACAGTGATTTTTCAACCTAAATTTTAGAACTCTCTGTTCCTACGTGAATTGGGAAATTATAGCACTATTTTTGTTGAAATTGGGAAGATATTCCTGATTTTTGGAAAAATAAAGCACATTTTAGCCAGGGGACTAGGCAAAAAAAAACCACTGCATGATCACATACTATTCGGAACAGGAGATAGAGCTTTACTACATATATCTTGATATGCTAGTACTCCAGGTCTCATAAACATTCGTATGCTGCTCAAACCAGTAAGAAAAGAAAAAAAGGATTGAGAAAGGGGCTGGTCCCAATCTGTCATGGAACCTTTTAGTAATTGATTTGATGCTGATGACTGAAAAATGAATTTTTAAGGTTTTTCCTTACACATTGCAAATTGCTAAAAAAAACTACTCGATTCAAAACAGGCTGAGGGGTTAATAAATCAAAGATAAATAGCATGTTACTAAATCCCACTGAAACCCATAGTCCCATGCAGGACAAGTTTACTTCAGGAGTTTGTGAATTAAGCCATCTACATGGGTGATTTTGACAATTAACTGCATGGAATGATGGAATCACAGTCCTGGGCTTGTTTGATTTTTCTACATGGACAATCCTAATTTGTAAAAATAATGTTGTAAATTTTTAATAAGGCAAAACAAAAAAAAGGTATGTCTCGATCGGTAGGAAAATAATTTTATTTTAATGTAAAAAAAAAAATCTCAAATTAATATTATGCTTTATATATAAATTTCCAATGTTACAATGCATTTCTACACATTACAATGGCTATTTATTTGTCAAGAATAAGGTCATGCAGACTCCCAGAACAGGAAGAAAGTACAGAAATGAATGGCTGTGATACCTGAAACACATGTTGTTGGGTTTTTTTTTGCCAAAAGTGCCAAATGCTTCATAGAATATTTATGCAGAGCCCCTTGTAATCATTCTACTCAAGTTCTAACTTTGCAATGTACATACATCACAGTATGGAGGATTAAACATCAGAAACATATAATCTAGGACTTGCATATATATATATATAGTACTACAGACAAATAAACTGTATTTTCATTTCTGGCTAGCAATACTGTGACAGCAAGTAGTATTTTTTCGGGATGTTTCAGGGAAACGTTTTTTTTTTACAAATCGAGAAGAATGTGTGCACAAGCCCGCAGTCAATCACTCATTTAGATAAATTTGGTGGTGCAGTATTAACATGGCTGTCTAGCTCCAATTCCATCAGATTCAGAGATATTCTTAAATGTTTCCATAAATCTCAAACAATCTTTCAGGGAATAATAGTCAGTTCTGGAAAAAGGTATGCCTAAATTCAGTTGGAAATTGAGTTCAGTCACATCTCAGTACGTAATGATAGGCTGCCTGGAAAAACCATGACACCGTCACTAGGACGCAGGCTACACAATAATACACCGGTCTAGTACTTTTACATTTCTTTACATACACTTTTATATATATGTATTGTATTGTAGTACAAACCACCTTATTTTGGCTGTAACTTAAACTTAACTGTACACCTATCTCAATAGCATACAATTGAATATTTAAAAAAAAAAATACAAAACTAAAATATGATGAAATAATATCAGTGATGTACAATTGCAATAGCCTGGTGGATCTTATGTCAAGGCTAATGAAAAATTTTCATTTGATTATATAGCTTGGAAATTTGAAACATCTGCTTGTTGGCTAGCACTCAAAATATAAAACACTGCACACCCTGACCTGCATTATGTATCCGGTGGAGTAATAATTATAACTGTGCAGCTATCTATATGCAGATTATGCACTGTAGCTGGGAAATTCATAATGTATAACTAAGGTTGTACAGCAATAGAGGGAAGGTGTGGGAGTACATGTGCATTCATATCTAAGATCAATTGTCAGGTTTCAGCTGAAGTATTCTTACCCTATGGCCAGCCACCACTAATTACAACCAGCAATAGTAGGCTAATACACAAAACAGACATGTACATAATGCAAAATTTTCATACACAATGCTCTTCTCCTCTACCCATTGTCATTGACTATATGCACTGTCCCTTAAAGAACTGGATTAGTGAATGAAATGATATATATGTTCCATTAAGTGGAAATGTAATTTCAAGGTTTTCAATGAAGTTTATCTTTATAAAGAAGATTACAAACTATCCCCATCCCAACACCCACAATAGCTCAAAAAAAAAATATGTACTGCTAAAATGTGATCATGGAGTCATACTGGTGGGAGAAGAGACTGATAGGTTATACATGTATGTCTTTTACACTGCCCTACCAAAAATTGAGTTAAAGAAGTAAAACGTATTTCATTAAAAAATGTCATCACATGTGATCATTATAAATCACGTTTTTCAATATTAAATTTAGGATCTGGTCCATTTGATTGCACAAAATAATTAAACTTAAAATTAAAAGTTATTCAATATTCAGCTAAAATATTGTTCTAATGTTTCCATTAGCGTCATATTTTAATACTGACTTAGAACACATGTCAATCAAATTTTACTATATATATATGATCACATATCCCAAACATAAATGATCACCTGAAAACATATCTTTTTGACAATGCCACCAACTGATCTCTTAAGTAGCATACGTCTGTATTCCTACCAGAAATCGGCAGAATGTGTTCATTATTAAATGTAGTAGGTAGATATGAGCACATTGCACAGGGCACAGACAGTAGATGTAGTAAGAAAATTCACATTTTTTAATTGTGTCAGTGGTAACATCTATTTCAGCCGGATGCCATGTGTCAACACTTACAACGGATTGATGTGTTAGTTAAAAAAGCAACAATCAACATCATTTAGATCGAGTAAGATAGACAACATTTTAAAAACAATCTTTTGGATCATTCAAAGACGAGTTACCAAGACATGTCGACCTACCATTATTCGTCGTGCAACATCGATTATAGATCCCGCATTATATATAATTGAAAGAAATATATTTCCGAAGGTGTCCTCTTTAACTATCTACATCCTTCGTTTTCATTAATCCAGTCTGCTGCGAGAAACAACGTTGTATTCTCGACTGCCACATCACATATAAATCTTGACAAACCGGGAACAATTTTGTCAGCACTCAACTTCCTGGATTGAAGCGATCGTGGTTTTAAATATGTCGTATATCTCAGTGTAAGAATTGTAATATTGGTATAAATCCGATGCTTTTACACTGTACTATGAACATACACACCCACATCACAGCAAAGCGAACCCAGGAAGTCGGCAGAGAAACGTGATGGGCCCCGCGCTCCCGACGGGGAAAAACAGCAAAAAATCGATGGTCGTCTGCCTCAGTTAAACCACAAACACCACATTGCACGTTCCCGTTTTAAAACGATTCTCTAAATCCATAGAAATGTGTAGATTCTTTGCATAATCCACGGTCAGTTTAGATATCCCAACAGAGTGTACTCCGCAGTAGAACATCAGATGGCAGATCCCGATTCCCACATTTGCCGACTAACGAATGCAGCACTAGGCCGGACTGATAATTATGAATGGAAGAAAGCGCTTCATCATTCGTCCATATCGCCCCGTTTTACACGTAAATACATCGTTACCTCCAAAAAATACAACACAATGCACTTAAGTAAGTTGTAAAATCGTTGATAAGATATAAATTTATCACCAAAACCTTACCTTTACGGCTAAAATCCCTATAAGGTCTTCATACATTGAAATTCGACACTACATTTGACCTCTTCTGGTTCGTACGACTTCCGCTGGGCTAATCCATTTGGATGTGGGGGTGGGATGGATTAAGTCACGTGGTATGTTTTCATTCATGTGGCTGAACTATACAGCTATCTCGTCGTTTCGCTCGGTGTAGCCTATATAATACACATTTATTATACATCAGGTCGATGGATGGGCTCAAACGACAGTATGGGATAGAACAATCAACATTATCAGTAATACAACTAGCTCCATATATGGAAAAAAGAGATGATCACGTGACAAATTAATGAAATTAAGAAAATCATTCAATGAACTTGACGAACCGAGCTGAATTTGTAAGTAGGGCTTTCGTTGCGTAAATAAAGGCACGGCGTAGACTTATGATGGCTATAATACGCAGAATGTGTAATAAATCAATTTTATGCAACACCCATGGCAAATAGAAACACGAGAGACCGGTACGTACGACATTTGTCAATAAACTATGATAAAGCTTCTTGGAAGAAAATACGCTGGGTCTCTAATTAATACGTTAATAAAATGAATGTCCACTATTAAAAAATACATATTACTTTAGAAACTGAAGCTTGAAAAACTAATGATATCTTTGTAATTCCAAGGGGAAATTTTAAACTCAGGTTCCTCTCATAAATATATCCGAGATGATGAACCTGTCATATTTTGAGCACGTGATTTTAATTTTTTAAGTATAATAGAAATATTATATTAAAATATATATATATGGATGAAAATAAAATGAAAATAAAACCAAAAAAACGACGGATGTGTCTAGTTTTCCCTTTATTTTACAGACTTAAAATGTGATAACATAAAAACTTAAGTATTTAAAGGCAGTTGGACATTATTCTCGATTACGTGAGACTTTAATAATCATATCTTGTCAGGACAACGATTAATCAGCTATATGAAAATCACAACACAACCATGGACTGACTTATCTCAAGATAGTTGCAAATTTGTTATCTTGTATTATACTTCGCGCTTCTTTTAATAAATGTCTAAGACAGAATAAGAAGTAGTATTAAAATCGACAGAGTTAGATCACAGACTTTGATAATCTTATTCCGTGCTTAGATACAGGAAAGAAATAACGTAGGCACTCATTTTCAAACTCTAAAGGGGAAAGTGCAAAACCATCATCATTCGTCGTCGTCGTCATCATCACATCGTCGTCGTCGTCGTCATCACATCGTCGTCGTCCTCCTCCTCCTCCTCCTCCTCCCCATTGTGCATCATTAAGTGACATCATTACCCTCATTATGACCACCGCTGTTATTGTCAGTAAGCATTATTACTGTGGCTACCGTTGTCGTCATTGTCCTGTGTTGAGGAGGGGTGACACTACAATATCAGCGCCACTCGAAACTCCACTCGAGAGTGTAAGTGTCTGGCTTCGTGAGAACTAGAGCCCTAGCTACAGGCCGTCAACGCTATATAACCTAATAATCCCTTTACTGTATACTTTTTATTTATATATTTATATCATATTCACTGTTTAAGTCTAAATATTGGTCCATTTAATTGATTAAAAATAATATTTTTTAAATCGCCTTTTTTTCCAAATTATACAACACTGTAAAAGAAATGATAATGTAATAATGCCATGTCATTCCAGATAATTTCATGTCACCGGGTTTGTTTCTACAATTAGCCTATCCCCATTTTGATCAAAGACTGATACATGTGTGGACTTTATTCTGGAGTAGTTACAGCCTATCCCACTCAATTTGATGTCACAACTTTTGAACGAAATATTGGACAGATTATCATACTTCTTGTTCCTTTGAATACATTCACCTAGTCGCCCCCTCCCCCTCAAACACACACAAATCATATTTGAAACAATCCCCCTAGGAAATTAATAAAGATAAGCCGGAATGCCGTCAGTGAGAGCAGTGAACGAGGACAACGAGTGGACTATGTTAGTGTTTATTATCCTGTGTATAGGTTCGGGGGAGGAATACACTGCTGTAGGCCACTACATGATCGTACGAGTCGACTAATGAGGCCCCCATCCCTCTTTTGCAGGAGGAGGTTGGAGTGTCTTCTGCTTAAGAGACATCGAAAAAACGGTCGCTAACCCCACTACACATTGGGCTCACTGGTTTGGCCCGTTGTCATTTAAATTTGACCGATGTCGACTAAATTATGATGCTCCGATGTCGCACTGGATAGCGCACTCCTCTTTCACAAGACGACCGGGGCTCGATTCCTCTGTTGGATGTGAAAAGATACATGTATCTATATATATGTAGTTCTTCTGCCCGAACACGTTGGTTTTCTCCGGGTACACTGGTTTCCTACCTCCGTTGCGCGCTTTCATCATCCGGGCCGATAGTAATCGAAAATAGAACTTGTCTTATAAATGTTGTTAAAAAATAAAATGAAAATGGAAATTGTGGTGCCTTACAACGTACAGTTGCTTTAGATGGGGCTTAATACATGCCTAAATAAGGATACTAGGACCCATAAAAGAAACCTCAAAATACTTTCCTATATATAATATATATATATGCATGCTCTCTGATTTTCCAGCTTTTCATTTCCGCCAAAACATGGAAAATGCTTATCTCATTACGTATGTGTACTTCGTTACCTGAAACGCGGATATGCTTTTGTTACCTATTGTTGTTCAATTAAATATAGGTCATCCATTGTGTTCCCTAATATGTGTTTTGGTTCATCCATATGGCATTAAATTAAAAAAAATAAAAAAAAAAATGTTGAAGCACACATAAAAAATATTCAAATAACACACTGGGAGTATACACCTTAGACATGTCATTGAAAAGTCATCGTATCATCACGACAGTTTCTCATTTCAAACGATGATTGACAGGTGTCTCATTCGTAGCCGCGTGCAATTATCGGCCAATCCGGTTTCATGACAACCAAGGGGTTCTTCCGATTGGACAATGACGATGTGACACTCATTGATTGACAGCGTGACGTTCGTCGCCCCGCCCACTATTCAAGCAGCCCCGGGTCCATCTGACAAGCTGTCGCCGTACCGACATTGGTATCGAGGGGCGATAACTCTGCTTAATCATAATTCTTATATGTCGAATACTTCCAATTTGGACACTCTTTCTCCTTCCAGATATAAAATGTTGTTGCCACGTGCACTAAATATGGTTAAATAACCCCACTGATGATAGTTACGTGTTGGTAATCGCACGATGATCAAAAGATAAAAGCAAACACTTTAGCGTCCCGCTACCTGTAAAAAAAATGTGTTTTAAAATAAGAAAATCCAATTATCATTTTGCAACTTTTCCTGAAGTCTGTTTTTATGAGTATACATTTAAAGATAATGGATAATTTTTTTTAGAAAAATCAGAACTTTGTCCTCTGAAAAAAACACCCGAGTAAAGGTCAATTGACAAGTTTCTTTTTATCAGAGACGTATATATTACAATTATATTATTCATTATTGTAATATATACGTCTCTGTTTTTATAAATACCGTATGCGATAGTTAAAAATGTCTGATGATGTAAAACGATTTAACAGCCAAAACGGATATGCTGTATATATACATTGTATATGTATGCATATGCTATAAGTGTAAGACTTATCTTTAATGTAAAATCTACATATTTATCCTTTGTGCCTTATCTTATCGTGTACGAGAGTAGATGCCGTTTTCCTAAATCGAACACACCCTCACAACAGATAACTACCTACGTCATCGAGGATAGAATCAGGCAGAAAATAACGTTACGTCACACATGGGAAGGTTTTGAAGTCTTAAAGGACATTTCATACATACACGATTAGCCCTATCCTCAATCTTCATTCAAATTTTCCCGTCGTATCTTGCCGATCTTCGATATTCGGCCTACAATCCATATTCATATACTCAAATTCAATATGTGTCAAATCTGATCAGATGCAATTTTTATGATATCAACAAAAAATATCAAGTAATGATTTTCTTGAAGCTTATTCACTATTCAGCTTCAAAAATGATATTAATGCGAATCACTATACAGTATACTTCGTACAAATCGTATATAAAAAGTATTTGTATGCGCAAATCGGTTCAATCATAGATATATATTAACTTGTGTCAATGTGTGGTCAAGCGTTACATACTGCATTGACCTTTTTTTTGTTTGGGGACCATCCGTATTTCCGGTCATCTGTCTTGAGGCAATGCTAGCCGGATACAATTCGTGCCATTTCCTGCCAGGCGGACCGGGGAGCCAACGTTTTGATTTTTTCAAGGTTATAAAATATGAATACAATTTGTATGTTTGATCAAAATGTGCAAGTCGTTTTGGAAAATGACATTCTATGTGGTGAGGCGATCTATAAAGACATGCAGTAATCATAATGTCAAAAAAGATATTTTTTATTGCACCGGAAGTAAAAGGCTGTTTACTGTCCAGCGTTTGTTTTCCATCTTGAATCAAAGATATTTTTCTGTAGCTTCATTACAATATCAGTGACTCCGTTTTCCTGTATAAATCAGCGGTTTTCTGTACGCAGTCCTTTTTATCAATATCGCCCTTGCCTTCACCCCCTTCGATGTAAGCAAAATAACCTGGAGAAACTTGATCACCGGAAACCGGACTACAAATTCGTTATTTTAGCCTGTGGAAATGATGAAAGGTGATTGGTCTGTCTGTCGGTGTTATGGTATTTATACCCTGGGGGACCAGACGTACGCCCAATGTTTTGGAGAGGCCGATCATTCCCAGTGTAAAAATCGTATATACAAATCTTATATATAACCTCTTTGATAACACGTTGGCAGCGATCGTGTTATTGGCTGTGCCATCACATCCTGCATGGTGCGGCATTTACTAAAATATGGTTCTGTCTTATTCGTCTGGTCAGTCACTCAGATGAGCACTGGTCTCAAAGCTTTTTTTATCTGACCAGGTTTATATATTTATAGATACACATTTGACTGATGTACAACTTCATGCACTCCACATACATCTCATGTAAAACACGACCAACGCTTACAATTAACACACGTGTCATACCGCGCAGGCTCGGGGAAAGAATAACTGACCAGCTGTTTCCCTCTGTATGATCGTAAGAACCGGCCAATGTGGCCTCCCCTTCCTCCACCCTACACTGTTCCCTGCAGAATCGGAGATCGTTTCTTCCGTGTTTTTTTCGGGGTTGGAGAAACCAACAATAGACAATAGTGGGAGGCGACTGACGTGTCACCCATACAGACTGCAGACTCGGGGAGTGGATTGGTCCTTGTGTGACTTCTTCTATAGAACATTAAAGAGACCAAAAGTAGAACTGATGTCATCATTACAACTCGCTTTTTCCCTAGCTTTCCTATCTCTTTTTCCCCTTTTTTTCTTGTTTTCATTCTTTCTTTCTTTCCTTCCTATCTATTCTCTCTATTCAACGGTGTGCCTAGGTGTCTTCATATTACACTAGCTATTATAAGGTCGTTAAACACTGATAAAATAATCACATATATTCCTTGTAAATCTCCATTGAACACTCACACGTTACAACTCTCAATCTCTCGCCTCTGTTGACCCACTCTTACACTCACCATACACCTCATGTAATAACTAACGCACACACTTACTACAGAAATAATTCGGTAAATCTATTTCCACGGTAACGGCAAATTTCGGATTCCGAAATCCATGGCTGATCTAGTTTCCGGCTCACACCAACCGAATAAATTTGTATCTTAAGTTAAGTTTTGACGTCACCCCCCCCCCCCCCCCCCTTACTTATAATAAGTATTTGTTATAAATTGTCCAGTAGGGTAATTTTATCTCCACCTGGTTTGAAACTTATCATCAGATATCCAAGAGGCCAAAGTTATTAAAGTCAATATTTGTTCTTACACATCAAAGATTTTCGAGATTGGGGCATAAAGTCTAACGTGTTGACGAAACAAAAAATTGAATATCTTTTCGTCCAACACGATAATTTTTTACGATATAATACAGGTAAAAAAATTGTTCAACCACGGACTAAGATAATCTAATTCCGTGTTTCAACTCCATAAAATATAAAATCAACGACTCGTCTTTCATATGGTTCCTAGTCTAATGCTGCACAGTGACAACAGAAGGTATACATCTTTGCAAGTTGGTGATTTTTATGGAGTTTTTGCGTTTAATTTAACATGTTTTCATTAAGCGCAATGAGAAAATAGACATTAGGCATTTTTGTGATTTATAGAGTTATGAATCAGAACACAATTTTTGCTTTTGTCGTGTAATGGTGCAGACGTGCTTAGAATTAAAACTCGTGAGGGAAATCCGATGTGGGCTTTGTAATAGAGATAACGCAGTCAACCGCACCATCACTAACACATCACCATTGCGTAACTGCTGGTTCGCCAGTGAGATGGGCGGATATTCACTCAAGCGTAAAGCGGAAGTGGTTAACCGCACTTCCGCTTCATCCGCTTTGCAAAAAGTAAACTGCTGACCGCATACGTCACAGTTTATAAAGAAACTGTCATAGGAGATTAATGGGACCTGCGCACTAGAACAGTAGGGTAATAAGCATATATTTACAATCAAACGTAATTATTTAAATTAGTGGTTTTTATATCAGTCTGTTAGTCTCCTCATCAACGTCATCTGTCATTTTATGCTTTCACTAAATTAAAGTCATGAAAACGTTTGAGAAGTTTCTGCATGATACGTACCATCTGTAAACATACATCACGAATTTCTCTGTATAATTAAAACTCTGATTACGGAAAGTATCCCTGTAAACAAACAATCGAGTTGATTTGTGGTGTGTGAGACAAGACAGGGATACGCCCAGTATGCCTACTATTAGGTCACGTGATTAACCTTAATGACGTAAGTAAGTCATTAAGATAATTCTGCAGTTGCTTTTCTTAAAATTGAGGAAGGCTTATTTAACGGTATCCAGTGACGCACCAAGGGAGAGAGGGGGACCCTCCCCCTAAATTTCCTCAATTTTACCTTAGCGAAATTTTCAATTTACCCTGCGCCCCCGGATTTCCTTCTCAATTGATCCCTCCCCCGACATACGCACTAAACTGATCAGGGGGCATGGGGATGGAGGTACGAAATGAACTTTCCTAAATCGTATTTAATGAGATATTGTTAACGGATGTCATATAGCAGGAAAAACAAAATCTAATATTCCAAATTACACACACTTCGGTCTTTTCCATCAAGAAAAGTTCAAAGTGTATCCCGAATGGACAATATAGGAATTCGTCTAAACGATCCCGTTTTTAGGATTGTATCTTCCTGTGATGGAGCTATCAATTTTACAAATGTACTTTATTTAACAAATGTTTATGGTTTAAACTCGATTGTTTAATACTTTTCACACTTCAATTCGCCTTCACAACGACACAAGTAATTTAGTTCTCTTCTGTCATCAGTTTGGTTTAATTTATACATTACTACATGCAATGAACGGGAACGGTAACAGTGGGGTGAAGAATCAGTAAGAATAATTTATGTCCATTCAATTTGATCAACAGACCAATTATTGTTATTTAAACATCCTAATAATCGGTGTCTGTTTGCCAGCTGACGTCCCTAGTCCTCGAGTGACGGGAAGGGGATACCGACACTGTCGTGAATCGAGGCGGACGATTCTATAGATGTTATCTAGAGATAGTTTCGGTAAACCTCGGTAAATGGGTGATTTGGATAATGATGGCGGGTAGGAGAGACAAAAGTACATTACTAACATGGTCCCGGTAACCTTCAGACCTCGATGAATACCGGATGTAAAATTGTCACGTGATGGGAACACAACTTTTAACCGATTTCAGACATTTACTGCGGTCATTTGTACTAATATAGTTTTTGTACCGTACTGAAATATAATTCACTACTAACTGTGTCTGTAATTCCCATTAAACAGTACACAACGGTGTCCACATGTATGATGGCGCCATAAAATCACACACCTAAAAAACAATTGAAAGCACGAAAGCATGACATTCACCGAACAAGGTCACACAATTGGCTCAAATGTTGAAATACGGACGGCAAATCAATTTTCATAAAGTCTTTGTCCCTAAACATTGGTCACACTGGACAGACAAGAAAACGATGCAATATGGGTTTCTAACGATCTTGCGCAATCGGACCATGCTTGACCATTTCCGTGAAATAAAACATGCGACGGAAAAGTGCGAAATTGTCCGAATCAATCCAACAGTTGGATACAGCCAGGTCAGTTCTTAACAACATCTGGGACCAAAAATGGACCTGGTCAAGCAATGAACACATTTTATATTAGTGTATTACAGATACAAGACACATTGATATCACAGAGGAGCGTACGTACATGACTTTCCATGTAGCATGGAAGTAAATTGTTGCGAAATGTTGAACAAATTTCACTGATCTGGTGTAAAATGGAATCGTCTGCAAGTCACAACAGATAAGGTCATGAAGATGTGGTTTTCAAAACCAAACAACAAATATGCAAATACGATGCACGATATCATATTTGTTTTAAAATATTTAACAAGCTGAAACGTATTTTAAGATTGTCTGGATCATGAGGTTATTACCGATGGAATACATTTTTTCGAAATTTGTATTAAAATTATTAAAAAATCATTTTGCATTCTTTAGTGAACAATCATCTCTCAAAAACTTCCGTTCGCATTAAAGTCCAAACTATGAACTCCGGCGTGACTATAGTGCTATACTTGATGCGAGAATGTGAAAGGTCAATATCCGCGCTCTCCACACCCTTCTGGGGTTAGACGAGACGCTAGAGCTCCATGTCAGCGTCCTTTTGTGCGTTGAACTATTTTTTTTGATAGAGCACGTGTTTAGTAGTATATATGTCTATGTAATAATTTTACAGTTATGGACTTTTGTTGATAAGAATAATTATGTGGCTATTTAAACCTTACAAAAATATATTAACCGAGACAAAACCACCGAAATAAAAATCCAAAATTGTTACATCATTTATGAAATTACGCTGTTATTATTTTTTTTTATTTAAACAAGATGGACGTAAGTAAATAGTCATGGGAAAAGTGCTGCATTTCACAGAGAACAATTGTGACTTTACAATATTGAAGTGTCGTCATAAAGGGTTAATACGACAAATCAGCGAGCTCCGCGTGATTATGAGGTAACCGATCAATCGGTTATATATAGGAACAGGTTGTGACAATTCATATTCGAATAATCATTCATATGTGCCGATGGTTCGTTATTGTAAGATTCATTGATATGTCCCGAGGGCTCGTAATTGTTAGATTTCAAGATTTTTCTAGATTTTTTATTCACTCCAGACACACATTTCGTGTGTAACAGGAGGATGATTCTGTCACCGACTTCGAGAATGGAACATCGATATATCATAAAAATGAAATATTAGAAATATTTACAAGCTCATTGAACCAATAAACTCAATTTGATAACATTTTAAAAGTATGTTTAATTCTTAAAATGAGAGCGTATTTCAGAAGAAAAGCGTCATCTTCTTGTACCATGAATAATGTTACCCGGAAAACGAGACTCTCCAGCCCGGTCACTTAATTCTGACAACGAGCTTAATAGAGGTGCCACAGGAAAGACCCCCCCCCCTCCCCTCCCCTCCCAGGAAAATGTAATACAAGTTCAAGTTCAAGTTCTTAATTTGCGGAGGTTTTACAACTTATGGC
>JAUMHH010165521.1:0-16935 GCA_032359455.1 Chlamys rubida | reverse complement strand
AAAATCTTTGTATCAATCTCTACCAAATACGGAAGGTATGTGATAAAAGCAAGACCACACACTTGTGTTTTTCTAACCAATCAGAAAGCACTCATTTATTGCTCGGACGTATATATTCACTCGTAAATATATTCGTCCGCACAATAAACTCGTGCTTTCTGATTCGTTAGAAAAACACAAGTGTGTGGTCTTGCATATGCAAGAAATGTTCTGACAGTGAAATCCTCCATGCTTTTGTTGTGAGTTGCTTACACAGATACATTGTACGAACTCCCTTCCTCCACTTAATGTGTAACCTATAGTCCTAATCAGGCATGAAAGTAAAAGTCAGTGTTGATGTCAATGTAGCAGCTGGAAATATATATCAGGAGAATCCTGCTGCATTACTCTTGTTAGTATCTAGCAAGGTGATTGACTTGAAATTATTAATCGCTCTACTGAAACTCTAAAATATCTACACACAAATATTCTGACTAAAATTGATCATGAATTCTGAGTCCATTAATCAGTTTATTGGCCTAACTGAGTGCTAGTCAACAAAGTCGATTAAAGGAGAGCAAGCCAGCAGGCACATTCATCTTAAATTGACATTGAACCATACTAAAGACTGAAAAAAAACAGACCTGTTCACCTGTTAATTCTTTATTCAAACCATTGTCATGTCAAAATCGAAATTCTGTGCAATTTGACATAATTTCTACTTTATGAACTGAATGATAGCAGTGCTGATAAGCAGTGCCAGTGGCTAAAAATTGTAATTTCACAAGTCAAAATTAGTGTATATACTTGAACAGTGTAAGACATGATAAAGTTTAGCACAATGTAATATTATAGGATGTGATTGTAGGGGAGCGAGGTCGTGGCCATGGTGACCACCGTCCTGATGAGTTTGGTATGAGCCTGCTGGACCTGATGCTGAAGGATGGAGATGAGGAGGTTCAGGTTCACAGGATCCCACAAGTCCATCGTGGACTCTTCATCCAGACTGACATCAAAGGACGTAACTACGCTGTGCAGCAGGCACTGGTCAATCTGTGGTAGGACATTGTCTACTCCCTCTAAGGTCATGATCACTAAAACTAATTAACAACCAGTGGTTGATAAATGCTATTACTTCAAGAAATCTGACTGAATTGTAAAGTGACCATGTACTAAATATTGATATTTGATTGAAATTAAACTTCCAAAGCATAAAAATTGTTCTCTTTATTGTTTATTGCTTAATCAAAGTAAAATTTCTTGCTTTATGTGATTTATTTGAATTATTTCATTTGTTAATCAATCAAGAAAACTTCAGGTTTTGATATCATGATAATGCTTGATTTCCTTTAATAGATCAGGTCTACCTTATATTTTTACATTTTCTCTAACAAATACTGTATATTTCATATTATGTATTAAACATATCAATAAAATGAAAGTAGCCATTTCTACGCATTTACAGTAACAAAGGTCACTTATTCATATGCCACTGATAGAAATTGAACCCAGAACTACAGATTACTAGTCCAGTGTTCTACTGATTGAGTTGAAGAGAATTTCACTTAGATCAAGTCATAAACAAGCGACTGGATGTTTCACCACTGCACCACTCATAAACAGAACAATAAATTTCAGTGTTACAGATGTTCCTTGTGTCAGTAGTTCTACGTTCATAGAGGACTTCACTCAACTTCTGGATGAAGCAGACGAGTATGATGTGATCCATGACATTGTCATACAGGTAGGCCCTTCAATCTGTCTCTCAGCAGGAACATCTACTTCTGGCAAAACCAAAATGAAGACAGCCTTATTGTCAGTATGATTTGATATATATTTATTTTTTCATCATAGATATTGATGTGACATATTTAGGCAAAGATACTTCTTTATCATTAAGGTGACCTGAATCTCTGCACATGAGAAATGGTCCGACACAAATTGTCCAAAACATGGAGATTTAACCAATTTCATGTTGCATTTTCTTATCCTGTGTTAGTGAGCAACTTATCTCAGATCTCTGAATATAGATAAGATTTGTATCATCTTGGCATATTGTGAAAGAAATGTTTCCATTATTTATAGGCAGGTGGGCATACATGGCCAGCCCATAAGTACATTCTACTTAGCAGGAGTGACTACTTCCACAAACTTCTGGCCGAGTCCAAAAAGAAAGATTCATTAAGTGATCATCAGGTCATCGGCATTGATGATATACACCCAGATATATGTGAGCAATTACTGACCTTCCTGTATACTGACACCTGCAGCCTCCTTACCCCGGGGACAAAGTTTGACCTGAGTCCATGGACACCCCCTCCTCAGGGTCAGGGGGACGGGTTTGATAGAAATGAGGTGGAGAAGACGGACAGTCCTGACATTTTCTTCTCCAAATCTGAGAAAGAGTTGTCAGCATTTGAGGTTCATCAGAAAAGGAGGAGTGCCAGTAAAGAGATCAAAGATAATGGCAACAAGGCCAGAACTAAGAACCCTGTCAAAATGTTGATGGATGCTGCCAAGAAATTTGGAGTTAAAGGATTGGGGAAGAGGTAAATCGATGAACAGGATTTCTAGGATACATTTGGTACAAAACTTTTGTTTTTCAGAAACAGCACAAAATCATTTTGAAAATTTTGAAAGTTCTTATTTTCAAGAATAACTACTATTGAAAAAAAGAAGGTTTTAAGTTTATAGAGTATTAAAGATTTTTTTATTCCTTATTTTTGTATCTTTAAAGCTGTTGTTTTATTTGTTACACTTAGACTAGAGACAGTGAAGTATGTGAATGGAGGAATTGAGCTGGCCAAGAAACATTCCACTGTACCAAAGATGAAGTTTGACAGACACAAGTTGTGAGTTAAGACTTTAAATGTCTCTTAAAATGTTTAATCTAATGAGCTAGGATTGCATTGCAGTAAGGGTCAGTCTGATAAAGCTCTAGTTAATTCAAATATCACTTATACCACTACAGAGGTCATATAGGGAGACACTTGCCCCAACAAATTCATTATTGTGTTAATACAGTAGTGACATCAAGGACATAGTTCCCACCACCAATAGTAAAGGGGGATCAGCCCACCTTTTAATATTTCTCTGACTTATTTCATAATAAGACTCTGTACAAATACATTTTTGAATAGAGGGAGAAATCAGGTGTGTGTTTTTTCTAATTGAAATAACATGTAAGATTCATAGGAAAATGACCATTGACCATGGTAATTGATAGTCTTATTCATGTATTGTAAAATTGTTATTGTCCACAGACGTGATCTGTACGATGTTAGTATCCAATCAGACAACGACACAGTGATCCACTGTCACAAGTGTGTGTTAGTGGCCAGACTGGAGTACTTCCACAGCATGCTAGGCAGTGGCTGGGTCGAGGTAAGTAGCGTGAACAAGGAACATCTTTTATCTCCTGATGTTGACTGCTAGTCACTTCACTTCACCCAATCATCCAAGTTCCCTCAGAAACATGTTGAAAATCTACGTGTATGCATCTATTGCTAACGACTTTGTCATGATGTGTTCAAATGTGTTACATGACTGATATTATTTGAAATTCCTTGCGAATATTTTGCTGATAAATCAATTGATTTATTTTATTTGATGACAAAGATAATAAGAAATGACTTCACAGAAAAACAATTTGTTGACAATGCTTAATAGTTGAGATCTTATTTGAAGGTTGGTATTTTTTTAGGAAATCTTGCTATAAAGGAATTTTGGTTAGAAATTCTGCTAGTTTAACACATGTGATTGTAATGCAAACCTGAACTCATCTTCACAAACTTCACATTAAGTACAGAATTTCTGTGATGATCCTTGTGTGAATTAACCAAAAATCCCGAACTTAGTATTGTTGTTTGATAGCATGGCGCTGTATGTTAAAGTTTGACCTGATCCTGTATAAAACTTATGTGGGTGAACTTCATCTGAGGTTGTTTATAGATGATGTTTGTGTTGATGAATTTGACCAGAAACAATGTTTATGGCATAAGCACCATATTTATAGTATGAAGATGACCTGGATGAATTGTATTTCAGACATCCAACACAAATTCTCTCTCTCTACCTGTTTCTGGCGACATACTGGAGATACTCATAGACTTTCTTTACACAGACTCCTCTGTTATAGTGGAAGGTGAGTATGGCATTTAATCTTTGCCAGACAAAGTATCCTCACATCATAAAAGTGCCCCTTTTTCAGTCAATTTCTGCCTTGCATTATATCTTCTATTCAGTAACACTTCAATTGACTTTGAATTTTGTCTGAATTTTCTGCTATTGGCATGACGATTTTAGTAAAATAAAATTGTAATTTTATTTTCCAGTAAATCTATTGCCATAAATTATAATGGTTTCTAACACTAAACACTTTTATGGTTTACATCAATATTACAGTGACATAACAGTAATACATTTACAAAAGTTTAAATATTTATTTACAGAGTGCGTCAACGCTGAGTTCCTGTGTAACATCCTGGTGACCGCTGACCAGTTGTTGATTACCAGACTAAAGGAGATATGTGAGGTGTCCATTGCCACACTCAGTAAGTTTTAATCTTAATTTTCTCTATTTTACATATAAAAGCTTTCACTTCATAGTTAGGTAGAGCATTTGTAATGAAAAAAATAATTGCATCCAGACCGGTAACAAGAAAAAGAGAAGAGAAAAAGAAAATCAAAATCCTCACTGTTGTGTTTTCCAGTTAACCTGAAGAACGTGTCGGAGATCCTGGAGTTTGCCTGTGTGTACAATGCACAGCAACTGCGGGCTGCCTGTCAGGAGTTCATCGTCATCAACCTGGCCGCCATGTTTGAGGGCAGGTATGTTACAGTTATATTTACTGCTTTTCTATACATTTAAAAGTGACAACAGAGCTGGCATGTGTTTGCAATTTCTTGGAGCTTGCCTTATGCTGTTCTCTGTACTATCGTACTTACACTCAGTAAGCAATAAGTTATTTTTCTGTGTTAACACAGACACCTTGATGTATTGAGTGACGATGTCTTGGCTGGTCTGACCACCTACTACCACAACAAGACCCAAGCAATGTGCCGGCGTATAGTTACACCGTACTTTGACGGCCCCAGTAAGGATTTCCTGGAATCTCTGGTAGTAGACATGGACAGAGAAGGCCCTACACCTACTAGTGAAGGCAGTCACAAGAAAAACAAGTCAAAGAAGAGGAGAAGCCGTCAGAAAAGCTTGAGTGAGGAATTTGAAAAGTCAGCACAGATCACCCCACACAAGCGGGATCGACAGATCTCAGTCAGCTCAGACACCAGTGTTAGGTCTGAGGAGGAAAGCTTAGACAACATCCTAAACTTACTTGCTACTAGTCCTGACAACACTGAAGCTGTACAGGTACTAACAACTGTTCTGAATCTATACAGGTAGTTTCACATTATTTATTATAAAGTAAAACTTTGTGTTACTTGCATGGAATTGTTCACTATACTGGTGTGTTTACAGAGCCACATTACCACGATCACTTTTAAAAATATCCTAGCACTGTAAACGGTAAAAATTTTACAGTTTTGCAGCAGTAAGCAATATCTTCATTCCAAGTTTAAAAAGAGTTACATTCCCTGGTACAGCTGATACGTTCTTTACAATAATATTGTAATGTTTCAGACTCCAGTGGAAGATAGCAAAACCGAAAAACGTTTGAATGAGAAGATGTTGCCAAGGGAAGAAGCATTACCAAAGAAGAACAAATCTAGATTCAAGTATACCCAGAAACCACTAACAATCAGCCTGACCTCGAGGTCACATGATCCCTTACCTGTGACCTCTACCACCTCTGTGACTTCCCCAGCGGCGGGGCAGCCAGTGGCCTGGCAGAAATCTCCAACACCACTGAAGTCTCCTACTCCACAGAAATCTCCAACACCACAGAAGTCTCCTACTCCACAGAAATTCACCACTCCTAGTGTACTTCCTGTCTCGACCACAGACATGATAAGCCCCAGAGTTTCAAGTGCTGGACTCAGTCTTAGAGAGATCATGGAGGAAGAAAACAGGAGGTAGGGAAAACAAACTGGCCTACTTGGTATTTTGTCTTAGGCAATATCAGATTCATCACATTGAGTTACACTGAGATACCACAAGTATCTCTAGGTACTACTGATCCGCTTCAGATTGTTCAAAGTTTCCAGAGACAATGAACTGTAGAAGACATATGAACGATAAATGCTAGCCATGTACTATACTGGTATGTTAATCAGCTTGTACACGGAATCTACAATCTTGGTAAATTCTATTTAACTTGTGAATGATTGTAAACATATCTGATGTGCTACTTTTTTCAGTAGCAATTATTTCTTATTTTATGTTTCTGCTTACCTCAGGATTAAAAGTCCAATCAAGAGCAGCTCCAAGTTTTCCTGGAAGGAAGCCAAGAAACACCAGAAATCTGTGGCCGTGAGCAGTAGTAGTCAGCCACCGGTGGGAAGTAGTGACACGGAGCCCCAAACCACACCCACCCCCAACAAACCAGCATGTCCTTGGTAAACATATCTTACTCTAGTAATTCATTCCAAAATTCCACAACACACAAACAAACTCAGAAAACTCTGCTGAAACTATTTGAACAATATTTTTATAAAAAACACACACTTGATTTTCAATTAAATTTTCATTTTAAATCTAGCCCCAGCTATAAACTATCTAGTATTAGTCATGGACGACATCTTGAAATGAATAAATATGTTAATACATTCAACACTATTTGAACTGGTAATTCCGTTTTATTATTTGTTCATTTAAATAAGGTTATCATTTCTGATGTAATTCATTTTTGTCTTATTTCCAGGGGTGATGTGAACACTACAGTAAAATCCTTCAGAGATCTGATGTCCGAGGATAGTTCTAATGTAGTCAAACCATCCTCACCATCAAAACAGACCATCCAAACAACCCATGTACCACACAAGGGATCAAAACCAAAACCCACAGTCAGGTAACGCAATTTGATAGATTCTATTTCAGATCACCAACGTTAAAATTGCTGTTTCCTGAAGTCCGACCCTGGAGATGAAGTTTCAAAAGTGATTTTATGTAAATAGAAGATTGTATCTGCTGCTTCTAAATCCATGAAGACTTACAAGACTAAATCATTTGAAGTGGTACATTTTAACCTTTGTATCCTTGTCACAATCAGTTGACAATCATTACAATTTTGCATTGATCTTGCAGTTGGGGAATACCAACAAGTCGTGTACGAAACGAGGGCTCGCTGAGTGACCCCATAACTGAGGAGCCTTTGAGTCCCAGGAGCCTGGACAACCCCTGGACTAAAAAGGTCATCGCCAGCCCCTCCCCTGGGGATTCTGTGAGCTTCACTGACATTGTCAAGGATGAAGAGCAACTGACAGAGACCCTGGCTAAGGTGGCCAGGAAACCCCTCGGCTTGATCCAGGTAGGAAAAATCACAGACTGCTTTTGATATACAGTGGATCTCTTTAATTATGTATAATATATCCTGTTTGTCACAGAAAAATAATTCAATAATAATACTATTTATAGTTTGTTGTAGGTCGCTTGATCAGACTATAGAAGACTCATTTACAGAGATGGACACATGATAAATTCATATGCTAATGCATATTGTAATAACTGATAATTTTTCTTTGTTATTTATATGAGTCTGATGGCAAATTTCAAAGAAAATAGTATTTTATACTTAAATTATTTGACATGGTTTCCACTTTCACTTTTGATCAGTATCAATTGATATAAGAGAAAAAAATCATTTATTTTTTAGATAAATAAAAACCAAGTGATTAACACATTAATATTAAATTCCTTTAAATTTGTCCATGTTGCCAGATAGAGGAACAGGCTATACAGGAGCTTCTGGTGTACTACCATGCTGCCGACAACTTGGACGAACAGATTACAGTGGAAAGGGTCGTGCAGCAAATGGCAACACCTTTATGGAAAAAGTCGTAAAGCAAATCATAGAACTCCATCTCTGATTGAAACTGTGAACATACATATTTTAGCGGTATTCTATTTTTGGTCCTTTTCTGGCTTTAAATATTGCGCTAAACTATGATTGCACTCATTGAAGTTTCATTATGTAGTTTCCTGTTGCAAATTTGTGAGAGTGCCAATTCACCAATGTGCTAAATTCATTGAAATTCAATAATACGCTAAAATCTGAGTCCACTAAAATAAGTACTTTTCAGTGGCTAAGATCAGGTTCAAAAAGATGTGTTACAAAACTACTGGCATCTCAAAAAAAAAATTAAGATATCGTACATAGAATAGACATTTAGACAAGACAAAGGTAAAGAGTAAAGGTGAAATTAACTTGATTATGTACATTATAATTGGGAGGATATATAACCCTTTGTAGAGCTGATGTTGTGTTGGAATACATGGAAATAGTGTTCAATAGTTACCTAATCAGATAAATTCATAGTTCATTTACACCCTGTAAATATTTAGATCATCACATGTTTATCAATTAAGAAAAAATACACAAGCAATGAAAATTAAGCATTATTAGGCATGTGTAACATCTTTTTAAAGTGCTATAATGAATTGTTGATGGTGCTTCCAGTAATCTTAGAAGTAACTTCGAAGATTACTGGAAGCACCATCAACAAATCATTATAGCACTTTAAAAAGATGTTGCACATGCCTTTATGCTAATTTTCATTGCTTGTGTATTTTTTCTTATCTTATCTTACATTTTGTTAAAAGTGCTGTAATGGATTTTTAAGGGGAAGTTATTACAACATGAAAACATAATGTGGTGTTATGTACTGATTTTTAAAACCAATCTTTGTCTTGCCATTAGATAGCCATGTGTTCTCTTTTTATGAAGCAAATTGGTTGAAATTTGCTGCTTTACAGGCTCATGGTGTTTCATAAAGTAAGATTACTGGTTTCCTGAGTGTGTGTAAGGTTAGTGTACATGTGTGTGAGGATGATTGGTTTCCTGAGTGTGTGTAGGGTTGATGTACATGTGTGTAAGGATTATTGGTTTTCAAGTGTGTGTAGGATTAGTGTACATTTGTGTTTACGGGATTATTGGCTTCCTGCAAAATGATTTTTACACAGAAAATACCATTAACTTTTAAGTAGCATCATCTTTGAACTGATCATTGGCCAGTTCATGTGACAGCGTTTTAAAGTTTTATGGAACCGCTGTATGTATTCCCGTTTAAAACATATCGTTCAGAAAGAATATTGAATGTTTTTTGCCTGTCCTTTAATTCATATCAACTGTATTCAGAGACAACATACAAGGTATGCTTTTCATAAAGCAATTGTCAATACTGAAATATGTAATCAATGTAAAGCATGTGCTGTCTCAGAGTTAAAATTCCTTAGGGTATTGGCATATAGTGTCATTATTTTGTTAATAAATGAAAGCAAATGTGTGAAGTATGTACAATACTTCACTGTGTGCCACATTTTCATGGTTGTGTGAGAAAGTAATCGCCACAAGTTAACAGCATCTAAGTTATTCAGATGGCTGTGTTTATCTGAATTAACACAAGTTAACAAGACAATATGATACAATGTAATACCATATTAATACACGAGAGAAAGTTGGTATGCACAACCTAAGATAACTTTTTGTTTCAGTAATTTTGTAGTAAATTTTAAAAGTTCTACTAAAATAAGTTTTAAAATAAGCCATTGATTACATGATTTTAGGATATAACTAAATGTGTAAATATGTACATTTGTAATCTAATTCTTAATTGTATGACACTTTATTATGTGTGTTTTACAGTGTTATGCAGATTAGTGTCTGACTGGGAAAGCTATTCCTTGCGTACAATATATATAATTGTACAGTGTGTTTATATGTGTGTGTGAGTGTGTGTTGCAGGTACTCTGCTGATTTTGTGCCCATCAACAGGTGTACAACTTTTATAATTGTATCATTACAATCACCAAAGAGGTATTCGGTAAATATTTTGTTGAAAGTGCTACATTGTTGAACATTTTTATGTTCATTTACATTATTGTTGATATTATTTTACATAATTTTTGCTGATAATGTAAATAATGTCCTATTTATTATACAAACTTTGTTTTTATTATTGTTAACTGATGTTGTTACCTCCCCTGTAGTGGATCATTGTCTCTAGGTGCAGTTGGCTGAGACCAGCTTTTATTGGGGCAGTTGGCTGAGACCAGCTTTTATTGGGGCTTAGACACCTGAATCTGGGTACCAGTTGGATTAACACTAAAATTGAAAACTTTTGTTCCCATTACAAATAAATGCAAGTGCATGTTGTAAACATTTAATAAAGCATTACCAGTACATCATACCTGTATTATTTCTGTGAAGGGAGATAACTCTTTGAAGCTTGCAGTAATGCCAAATCAATAGCGAGTATTAGGTCAAATGTTGGTTGTAATATAAATTGGAGGATGAAACTTCTACATAAATCAGTCAATCAAACAAATCAAAGACATATGTATCATTGTTTTCAACCAATCACCTATGTATAACAAACTAAGATCTGTCAATGAATTATCTAATGTCAAAATCTGCTTTTGCATACATGTTGCAATAGTGGTAGCCCCGGAATCTGAGGCTATGATGAATGTTGTGAGGGTATGATTATTTATGTCTGGATACTTAAATGCTGTCAGACTATAAAAAAAACGAATTTTGATATTTTGAATTGTTATGATATAAAAAGTGTAGAAATTTAGCCATGGTAAGATGATTAGAATTTACCTTGCAATAATACATGATACTAATCCATTCATTTTGGTCAAGTATCAAAGATAAGTACATATTTCATGCTTTTGGTATAATGGTTTTTCAGCTCACCTGGTCGGAGACTGGTGAGATTATGCTATGGGGCGGAGGAGTCCATCAGTCATCAACACTTCCTTTAAAATGCTTCTAGTCCAGAATTTGGTATTGAAACATCCTTTACCAAGGAGATTGAATGTTGTATAAACTGAGGGTGTGGCCCCCCATTGGGCCAGGGGGATTGAACGTTGTATAAACCGAGGGTGTGGCCCCCAATTGGGCCAAGAGGTTGGCTCCAATAAGGAAAATAGAGGTACATCTTTAAAATTTTCCTCCTTCAGTACAAACGTCAGGGTTTTTTCTGAACAATTTGTCTAGAGCATACTTAGCCCAAGGAAATTTAGTGTTGTACAAACAGAGGGTGTGGCCTCTGTGGGGGCAGAGAAGTTGGGCCTAATGGGAGGAGTTATGTCATACCCATGTAACTTTGATGTGGTTTGTATCCCCAACCTTATAACCATATAAACATTTACTAGACATGAAGAGACAGAGATAATCATGCTGCTTTGATTGGCCCAGAAGTCCAGCCCAACCACTAGAGCTTACTCACTGGGTTATAACATGGAAACAGTTGAGGTCCCCACTCTAAAACCATATATAGAATTGCTAGGCATGAAGAGACAAAGACACTTGTGCTACCAATATTTGCATTTGGTTTGGCCCCACCCCTAGGGACTTACTCCCTGGGTTATAAAATGCAAACAGTCAAGATCCCCACCCTACTCTTGTTTATTGCTTATTTGGCCAAGTTCCAAAATAAGTTGCGGTGCCATTTATGCTTTGAGAGAAAAAAAGTTGTTGCCATAATTTGTTAAAGACTGCGATTTAAACATGATTACAAGTGTTCAACGTAATGTCATTTACTCATTATACTGTAAGGTGAAAATGTACCTATCAGATAACCAGTTTTGTTCTCATCAGCCCATGTTATTATTTTCTGTTTTTGTTTATTTTTGTTTTTCTCCATTTCATATTATCATTTATTTCTGGTAAGAAATTCAAGTACATGTATTAAGGGAAAACAAAGTACCTGTTGTTACATTGTTTTTCCACCAGTGGGCTACAGTGAGGTTGTTAACCTAACATGTACATCAGAAATAGCTGATCCTGTGTTAAATAAAATTCTCCAGTAATGTCTTCTAAATATGTTAATTGAACATATTTGTATGTACTGAGGAAAACATATACTCTATAAATACATTCCTCATTATAGACATCTTGTCCTCAATCTACCTTACCCACTACTTTTTAGCTCACCTGGCCTGAAGGACCAATATGAGCTTATAACATTCATTAGCATTCATTATCCGTTAACAGCTTCTTCTGAACTGCTGATTTAATTTGACTTGAAGTATCCTTAGGTCATAAAGATCCAAAACTTAACAAATGATGGGTGAAATAACCTTGGGCTAAGGAGAGTGGCAAAAAAGGGGTTATTTGGCCATATTGCTTTCCTCAAGCCCTATGAGATGGGTATCAACCAAACCATATATGATTGTGCAAATGGAGGGGTTGACCCCCTTGGGGGCCAAAAAAGGTAATTTCCCTATATTGCTTTAGAAGATTCTTCTCAGGAACATAGAAATGGATATCAACCATATTTGGTTGGAAGCATTCTCCATTAGTGGGGATTAATAATTGTACAAATGGAGAGGCTGAAGGATGTGGCAAAAGGGATAATTTAGTCATATTGGTTTAAGCAATATGTTCTCTTGAATTAAGAGATAGCTATCATAGGTGCCATATATATTTGGTTTGAAAAGATGTACAAGAATTGGCCTTCAGGTCTGCCAGGCCCCCACCTTAAGGAACTCTTTCCCTGGGTCATAACATGGAAATGTCCGAGAACTGTCCCAATAGTAATATACGCAACTGCCGAGTATGAAGATTTGACTGGATCTTACCTGAAATATTACTTTTGTTGAGAATAATTTGCCATGATTGCTTTAATATTCCAGGTGAATGAAACAGGCCCTCTAAGGCTCGCGTTCCTCTGTATCATCATGTTAACATCTCTCCTCGCCTATGTCAGGTGTCCCCTGTCCAAAAGCAGGATTTGATTTTTTCTTTAGCTTGTAATTTTTCTTTAATAACCGATATCAGTTTTCTCATTTGAGATATTATTTCTGTCTTCTTTCATACACTCCTCTCCCAAAATAGAAAGTAAAATAAAAATCTGACTCCCAGACCAGTGCATCGTTTTATGTTGTTCACAGCACATAATAAATTGTATCAGACGAAAACAGTCACGAAAACAGTCACGGATGATACCACAAAATTACCTATTTTTAATTAAACTAATTTGGTTATTGTATCATTTGCTGTTAAAGAAGTAAGGGATTTATGAGTTTTTGTTGATGGTTTTAGCAATTTAAATAAGGTAGATAAAAATTCTTATCTTCCCTACCGTGTGTACAGTATGTGATTACTGCAATAAAATGTAGTTAAACACCACGTTCTGAATTAGTCTTTAATTTCAATTTGTTGAGGTATGCATTTGCTGTGAGAGCGACCTAGGTGAATTCCGAAAGTATATTCTTTTATTGTAACAAATGAAATAAGAAAACCATGGTCCTTGGTAATTCACCTAATGTAAATTCAAGAATGCGTTATGTGTGGACTCGGACTCGTAACTGACACTGTGTTGTCGGTCGACAGGGTAGTGCTATACATTATTGCGCTATTTCGGTCGTAGCTATTTTGTATCACCGGCTTTCCCAAAAGATGAAACTGACCACACTGAAGTTGGCGTCAGGTCATGCCATTATCAACTACGTAAACTTTCGTTAGGAGATATATATATTTCAGTATCGACTCGATCTTCAGGTTGTCATTTGACTAAATAGCCCCTTAATGGTAAACATCATGGTGTAACGTGCGGGCGCTCACCCATCCAGCAACTGACCATGGCGTTGCTGAACTAGAGAGAGTGTCCCCAGGGTTATACTGTTTTCGTCCCCAGGGTTATACTGTTTTCGTCCCCAGGGTTGTACTATTTTCGTCCCCAGGGTTATACTGTTATGTCAGCGAGACAGTATTTCCCACTCTTATTCAGTGTCTGTTACAATGATACACGAGCGACAGATTACATCAAGGGCCACTTAACACCAATTTACAAAAAAGGTCTAATCAAGATTCATCGAGTAACTACTTCTACTATGTTATTGGGTGAATCTTACGTGAACGTAATAGGGTGCAGTTCTTACCACAGCAAAGTCCCCTACAACGTGACTTTACTAAGCCTATTATGGGAAGGCATATTGAAAGCAGTCACAACCACAAATAAACCAGGGGAAGCGTTGCTTGATACTAAGACTGCATTCGATAAAGCTGAACATAATATTAATTGTAGACCGATAGATTGGTTTGGTTTAGTATTGTCATTTTGCGTGTGTGTTTTGGGAGGATGCATTATGTTCGTGTCTGTCTCCTTGTGATAGCGCGGAACTGATGCCGACTTTACAGTGCTACCTCACTGAAGCATACTGCCGAAGACACCCCACCCGGTCACATTATACTGACAACGGGCGAACCAGTCGTCCCACTCTTAATTTGCTGAGCGTGTTACAGGAGAAGAAACTACCATTTGTACAGACTCTGGTATGTCAACCGTATTTAATATAAAATAACAGTCCGGAGATACAACATATAAAAGAGTGCAGAGCTTGCTAAAAGATCCTTATCAGTCTTGCAGACTATCACGTCATCCGCTGACTATATCTGTGAGCTAGCGTAATGCTAGTAGAGTCCTTCTTTTTGCAAGTGGGTTATTAGGAGAGTGTACTGTGCAGCGTCATACATAAGCGTCGAGTGACGTTTTCATAGCACAAATGTTTTTTTATATCGACAGTAATTAGATGTCTTAGTAGTTTGCAGTATGTGGCTTCCATGCACTGGAAGAAAATCAAGTCGTAAGGTCTTCAAATCATCAATCAGTCATCTGTTCTCCTCCAGCGCAAGACACTGTGGCAAGAAATGTTCAGCAATTTCCAGGTCCTCCTTACACAGAAGACCTGTTTGATCAATAGGTATCTTAGTTGACGCAGCACGCGTGGATTGGAGAGTGTATTGACCAAGTACGAGGATGAAGCTTCCGATGGAGTACTTTGTGAAGTCGATATTACGCACAGAAGGGTACAAATCCACACGGGTAAGAATTACGCTGTCCCTATATATTCATCAAGTGTTTTTTCTTACAGTATGACACCGGGTTCCTGCGTTGGGTGGTTGTTCGAAGAGAAGGTCAGCGGAGGGCAAGTTATATCTGCACAATAGATGTATGTTGTATGCAAGATCTACACAATACAATATTCTGAAATGAAATATCTGTATAACAGTCTCCTAATTCCTGTAAACTAGCTTTGCGATTTCGACAACTCCCACATAAGAAGATACCAGTCATTTTCACGCTTTGCTTGACAATTGATACAGACGTTTCAGAAGCTCGCAAAAATCGGTTTTCAATTACTGTTATCACACATATCTTCAACGACCCGTCAGGTAACCTTAACGTGCCGAAGAGCGTTAGGGATTTCCTGAAGTTTTTCTTAGGCATAACCTCATTGAATAGTTTACCCTTGGCCCGTGTTAACCTCACCATCACCGAGGGATGTTCTTGTTAAAGGAAAAAACTATAACAACAAGAATGGCGTCCATGGTGTCGAATTGCAAGACTTTGCTATATATATATATATACCTTGTAATATATTGTCAATGTTGGGAGTGAATGGTTGGGGCTAGAGGGTACTGAAGGGGTAACTATGACTGGGCCATTTGTCGTTGGTGCTGATAGTATATGGGATGGGAGGTTGACATACCAACAAAACCGGAGGGTGGGTTGGGGGTGGGGGTGCAGAGTTCTCTCGGAGCACTCATTATAATGTCACTAGTACCTCCAAATCCTGTCGCCGGGCGTGTGAACGCGTGTCCTTACCACGTGATATTATAATTTTTCTTGAGATTTTTTTAATTATATTTGCACTCCCTTATTTCTCAATGAATATTTTTTAAACTAAATCCAAATTGTAAATCTTGCTGCAAATACAAAAAAAGAGAACTGAAAATGTTAGGTATGGGGAAACATATGGGAAAATCAGTAAAATACTGACTTAAATTAGTTTTCCTACAATTAAACAACGCTTGTATGATAATTTACTATTTTTCCTCTTCATCAAAGTGTAACCTGTATCAATACAATGTAAGCGATGTATATTATGCAAAGTTATTTATCGAATCTAATTTTGCCTACAAAATGCGATATGTAAATTTCGTTTGTCTTAGCTCTGTTTAACAATTGAAACGGGGAGATACAAACAAGACGAAAAAAATGACAAATGCAAGCGGTTTCTAATCGTACATGTCCTATATTTAATACCGAAGAAGAGGATACATTTTACTTTATATCTTTAAATAAAGATCCTAATTTTCATCGTCAAAAATTGTTAAAACCTTAAACTATTAATAATGCTGAGTATAAAACATATTACAAAGCTATTTAACCTAGGGGAAACATTAACGTGAAAATTTCGAAATAAAATCACATGTCTTTGGAGTGACGTAGGACTTTACTATTGCGTGTAGACATATTGTGTCTGCACCGTAATGATAAATATGCTGACTGCTTCCATTCATAAATACTAGAGTTAGAGTACTCGTGGTGGTCGCGGTCGGCTGGTCAGTTATCTTTATCACGTTTCTTTTCCATTAACTATATTTAGTTTGGAATTTTGACTGTATAAAGTTTTCATATAAAACAATGGCAATCAGTAGACAAATCTGATAACACGTCTACATATAAGTATACTGATTATTGTATTTTTAACTGTTTTATTGCATGAATATGTTTATATGATTATATGATTCCATGATAAAACGAACACGTTTTAGCAAAGATACGGTTGATGTCTTAGATTATATTTTAGATGAATTGTGTGATGAATGTTCAATAGTGAATGTCTCGTTTTATAGTGTTGATAAACCTGTTTTAACGTGTGGGTATTTTTATGTTGATTTATGTTATTATGTATGTATTATGCAATGAGTTTAGACGTAAATAAATAAACTGATAAATTGATAGATATGTATCGTGTAGGGTAATAGAAAGCTGGTACACCCCCGACGATAGCTATGTATCGTGTAGGGTAATAGAAAGCTG
>JAUMHH010165510.1:0-16935 GCA_032359455.1 Chlamys rubida | reverse complement strand
ATATTTCATTGAATAAGGAATGGAGAGACGAACTATATTTGAGAATGTTATTTAACACCGTACTACTGTGTTAATATATTAATTCAAAATCTAAATAATTAGAATGAATGAACTGAAAATAATCGAAACAGTACTGCGGTAGCCGACTTTACATAAAAGTATATTCATTTTGAGTAATACAAACGTGCAAAAGATAATAGTATTTTATTAGCAATAAATGCACATGTGCGGTAATATTCGGGTTTGGTAAAATACTGACAATGTATCGAGATGTTTAATATTTATTTGACTTTAATTCACGTACTTACTGAGACATTTCCGACAATGCTGAAAACAGAAATGCGTTTGCATCGGCATCAGGTATATGGCTAAGAACGCCGCCATGACGAGAACAAGCGGCTTGCTTAGCGGAGTAAGTTGTAGCCGGTTCGATAACAACGTAGAAGCACATCTGATAATCCGGACCGTAGTACATGGCACCTCCTACAGGGCACATTGTATCCATCACTGAATAAAACAGACATATAGAATTCTAAATAAATAGAATGAATACATACTTTTTTTCAAAAACACATTCAGCATACCGTTAAGTAGAAATGTCGAAGCAGCTATCTGTGTTGCAGAAAGATGAGTTAAAGATTATAGTTTTGTTTTGTATTTTACATATGAATATTAAACCTATTGATTCATATTAAAAGTAAAAATAACAATGCATACAGTAGAAATTAATGTCTATTTAATACCAAGTACGCCTTGGTGGTGATTGGAGTATAACGTAAATAAAATAATTTCGTGAAAGCTTAGGAAACAATGTCAATTTCATGATGATTTCTAGTGGTATTAATACAGTGAAATAAACGAAAAACCATTATAATTGATTGATATTTCCTGTCTGATGTTGGGTGAAAAAATAGAAAATATATTGAAAAAGCCGCAATTCGGACTCACATTCGGAAGAACTAGGGAAAATTATGAATAAAGAAACGATTTACATGGAGGCTTTTGACAAATTTTAGCATACAATAAGACTTAGTACTCTGGAACGTAAATATAGGTCAATTACACAAGTAATGTCAGGTCCTCCTTGCGAGACCTGAGGTAGTGACAACGAAACAACATAGCACAGTCATAAGCATAATACAATAACGCTGACCTTCATATCACACAGAGAAAAAGCATAAAAACATACTTTCGAAAGAGATCATGATAGTGAACATAAAACTTGTACATAGCCTCATTTATCTGTATCTTTGTAAATCCTGTTTTGTAACCTGTGATGCATTCTTCGAAAACTAGTCTTATTGTCATTCATTTTTGCATAACATAGGTGACCTCATCACTGCGTATTGATAAATTTCAATGACGTAGCACAGGGCCTATTTGGTGCATGTCCGCTGTGATACAACCCTCGATGTAGATTTGTTATGCTAATATGAGTTAACATTAAACATGATTGGCTTGAATTTAAAGATAATATAAGGTGTGAAAAGTATGTGATAACAGTATACGACTTGTATAAATTCTACAAATTAAATTTTAAAAATGGAACTATATTAGGTTTATTTTGTTGTCATGCTGTTGCCAGGACCCCCAGTGAAAGTTTTACATTTTCCCGCGATTTCTTACAGCAGGGCAGTCAGTTACCATTGTAACTTTAATTCGTATTTCAGTTATATGGTGTCATACTTTTTCAATATTTTCCCCTGTTATATGAGAGGAGAAGGAATCTTGTTTTGCATACCATAGACAATTCAAAATAAATAAAAAAAATAGTTCCGAAATTGGGGTGCAAACCTTGACTATCTTAGCAAAGCTGATGGTGGTACTTAATAATTAAATAAATATAATAACTAATATTAATCAGACTGATACGACAGAAATGCAAGAACATCATATTATTTAAGAGATTTATAACTGATGCTATATGTTATTTGAGTTTATGATTTCTATATTATAATGATTTTTACTTCGTATCAACTGTAAATGCATAATTATCTCATTTAAAGAGGAAAGTCAAAATGTTTCATAATGTTACATAAAATTATTTCAAGGAGTTAAAGTAAGTTAAAAGCAATTAATGGTAAGAAATGTTTAGTGAACCAAACAATTACTAACCTTGAAGATGAGAAAGCTGATACAAAATCATCAGGAAGATCGCTCTCCTGGTGGACCGTAGCATGCTGTCGTCTGACTCCCGACTGTTAATAATAGTTATATCCCAGCAATAAAACATCACCAATATGTAAAAATATGGCCGGTGTCACGTGGTAAAGCTATTAGAAGATAATCAATACACTTCTTTGAAACTAAACAGTTTTTTTTATAAAATTTAATTTCCTGGTTTTTGTTCCAGGTTATGATGTCTTTCTGTTTGTTTTGGCGTTTCCATAATTGTTTCGTATCGAAAACAAGCGTGGTTTGAATTTGACCTTGTTTGTTAAAACTGAATTTGTCATTAAAATGCATGAAAGTTCCGTTCCAAACTCCTGCAACCTTCAGGGGTGTTTTTAGTTATCCGGTGAAAAAATAGTAAAATTATAAAATGAAAAGCCGTTTTCAATTAACACCAGCAAATTATTTTTGTATGCAATTACATTAGCCTAGAAATACAAAGGTTGAGGATTTGACTGCCAAACAATGGTATCATTGTAAATTTAGGGGGACGGTCTGTGTACCAGGAGATGTCTCGGTGTAGGAACTAAAATAACTTTCAGTATACAAAAGGAATGGCTCGGTGGAGAAAGAATGACTTCCTGTATACCAGGGAGTGTTTCAATGTAGGATTTAAAATGGCACCCTGCATACCAGGAATACTTCGATTTAGTAAGTAGAATGACGTCCTATTCACCAGAAGATATGAACAGTGAAACATTAATCAGTATGACAGTGAATATTCGCATACAATGTACGATTACGGCTGCTACTTACAAGTGGCTCGAACTTGGTATGAAATCGTTGTTTATAATTTGTGCTAGCTTGTTTTACTTGACTAAACTAACGAGTTGAATTATTCAAATTCATAACTTCTTGGATACTTAAATCTACTGGGCACATTGCATCCATCACTAAATAAAACAGATAAAAAGAAAAACAAAAAGATCATAGGACCACAAAAACTGACACAATTGTTAGCAATATTATGCGAATTATTATTCGAACTAAATGTGTTCACATTCCATGATATGAATGTAAAAATAATGCTCATCAATAGTTAACATAAAACACATTTATTTCCAGTCAAAGTAGTTATAAGCAAAAGAAATCGAACAGTGAAATAATCAAACTCGCTGGAAACCACAACGTCAACAGTAAAATGACCACCGATTTGTTCAGCGTGTGCATTGTATCTGTCTCGGTGAAAACATAAAATGTTGAAATATTTATAGTTCAAAGAATAATGTCAGCGTTCTCCGTTTGGTTAAACCCTATCTATTTATTAACAGTCGGATTTAGTCTATACCTCCGATTTAAGGGCACGACAGGAATATACATTGAAGCTAATACAATCGAACAGTTGATTCATTAAACTTTCTTAATTGGAATATTGTATCTCATATACATCCAATTACAATAAAACTAATTACGTCATTTCAATAGCATTTTCGAATCTGCAATTATCAAGACGATGAAGGTGCTGTTTGAAACTGTCTTATGACAGTATCAAACAACCCAGACGTTTTTGTTCTCCTGTGACAATTTCGAGTCCACGGGCATTCTCCTGTGTTACTATCAAAATAGCAAGTCGTACTCCTGTGATACTATCGGCGTACCCAATTATTCTCCTTCCCTATCTGCGTTGTTGCCCCCTCTACAGTGGGTTTTATGATCGGAATAGCATATATACGGCACACTGCACCAGTCGAAGTGAAGACGAAAAAGTGGCAATTGTCGTATTGGCGACAAAGCAGTGCGCACATAGATTGATTGTAGACCAAGACGTTCTGCAAATGAGCTCCAACGATTCCTTTTGATGATGACTCAACTTTGTAAACGCATTTCTCGTTCCATCATTTTGACCACCAACAGCTGAACATATAACAGCTATGCTTTCAATGATCATGAGTAAGTTAATAACAGCAGATTGACATATAGAATATATTAAATAGTTTTCCATTAGATAACATATTTATTCACGAGTAAGGTAGAATACCGATAATTTCACGAGTGATAATTACGAGTGTAAATATTGGTACATTCTACCATATAAGAATTACTAATATAGGAACAATTTACATTTAACAGGTAGCTTAAATTAAGGAACTAATAATAAGAAATTTAGTTCATCCGATAACGATTTATTTTAATGGGTAGGAAAACGATTTACGAAAACAAACACGTACCTATGAAAACGATTTACTTAAAATTCTCAGATATCTCTAAGATAATTTTACATTGAATGGGCACTATCAAGAACGCTTTATTTAAAACAGTACAAGACGGTCGTATTTGTTAAACGTTTCTAACATTTAACCAATAAAACGAAATATAATCATGTATGTGTGTTTAGCATAATAGCGTTTTCCCGTTTTGTATTTCACTGTAATTGAAATAAACAAAATAGTCACATACAAGAGCACTATCGTTCGGGTAAAAGGACCTTTCACTTTAAATGGTATACGGTAAAAGTGGATTTTTTTCGCAATTTGTTTGTTTTGCTTAGCACGAAAAATATCCTACTGCTAATATTTATTTACAGAGTATAAGTAAATGAATAAAATATAGAGATAATTTAGAACTTTAGCTAACTCTGAAACAGCTAAACAAAGCAATCAGTTCAAAGGGTCTCAACGCGAACACTCCCACTTTTAGAGTAAGTTATACAATGTATTAGGTTATATACTAGGCAATTACCCTCGCAGATGAAATACTGAATTTAAGTAAAATAAATAGATAAACGGACATATTGATGGTCATGTATAAAAGAAATATAAAGTGATAATTAAATGATCAGTTTCAAATTAAGAAATAAAACAAACAAATGTGTAACAGTGGGATATTTCCTTTTAAAATAGTAATGTGATGTATCGCTAGTGTAAACTTACAGATCGCCGGCAACTCTGGACTATTGTCCAAGTGGCAAAGTGCTCTAATGTGTAGAGAGTCAAATATTCAAACACGATCATTGACAGCAATGTTGTCTCCTGTAGCAAGGACGATACAGCAATCCTCGCCTCCACAACAATTATCCGACTGACCGACGTCCCAGTTAATCCAGAGCTGAACATTCCCCGCAGTTGTCACGAATCCCCCCTCATTAGCAATGTCATTCAACCCCAATACAAATCTGTAACTGTTTGAGATAAGACAGTAACTGTTTTGAGGTGAAATGTTATCGACGAGTAAGGTTTAATGATTAGCTGAATAATTAATATGTCGATGATCCAACTGATAAAACAATGTATAGTTACATCACTAGCCAAGTCTACAAGTTTTATGTTCCATGGATTGCGAGAATCCTTACTTGTGCAGAGTCTTTCATACATGTTGCATTGAAATAGGAATGGAGAGACGAATATGTTTCATATTGTTATTTAACACCGCAATACTGTGTCAATATGTTTCCGAAATCGATTAATTAGAATGAACTGAACTGAACACAATCAAAAAAGTACTGAGGTAGACAACTTTACAAAACGAATATCTATTTTGAATAATACAAACGTGCAAAAGATAATAATATTGGATTAACCATAATTACCTATGAAATACTGACACAGTAACGAGATGTAAATATTTCTTTGCCATTAATCAACGTTCTTACTGAGACATTTCCGACAATGCTTAAAATAGAAATGCGTTTGCTTGGCATCAGGTATATGGCTCAAAACGCCGCCATGACGAGAACACGCCTAAGTTGTGGCCGGTTCGATTACAACGTAGAAGCACATCTGAAAATCAGGACCCTAGTACATAGCGCCCCCTACAGGGCACATTGTATCAATCACTGAACGAAAGATATCAAAATTGTTCAGATATTGCGATGATGTAACCTTAGATATTTAGTCATGCATCAGTTTCAAAAATCACAAGAAGACATATTTTAAACTCAAACCTTAAGTTGTTTTTTGTTTTTGTTTTTGTATTCTTTTTTGTTTAAATTTGAAGTTTGAGAATTGGCGCGTGCCAGGACTATGCATTTTGAAGGAATAAATTCAGGTGTTTATTTCGTTTGTGAGAACACCATTGATTTTCTTCTATTAAATTAATATATTATATTCTCTTGAATTTCAATGAATAAATAAATGATGGTTTTGTGATCCATTTTGAGTACTGATGCTTTATATGTCAATACAATTCACAATTGCATACCTTATGATGCATGCACGTTATGTATGAAATATGACTGAATCATGTATAGCTTACTATATTTACTTGTAAATAGATTTTAAATTGAATTGCTATATGTAAATGATTATATGATACATGTACCACAGGAAGCATGAACCTATAAAAGTTAATGAATCGGAATATAAATCAAATGATTTCATGGAAAGTTTCAAAAATAAAGTAAAATATCTAACTCAGATATCTATATACGGTAAAGTTAGTTTTGTGTATGAAACATTTACTAACCTTGAAAATGAGAAATCTGATACAAACTCATCAGAAAAATCGCTCTCATGGTGGACCATATCATGCTGTCGTCGGATTCCCGACTGTTAGTATTTTTATTTTATTTTTTCAACAATAAACCATCTCCAATATATACAAATATGGACGGTGTCACGTGGTTATTGAAAAAGAGAATAAATAAACCTCTTTAAAACTCAACAGTTTTATTAAAGAATTATTTCCTGGTTTTTGTTCAAGATTTTGATGCCTTTCCGTTTGTTTTGATACTTCAGTAGATTTTTCGTATCGAACTCGAGCGCGGATGGAATTTGTTCTTGTGTGTTGTACATATGTGTGTGTGTGTGTCAATAAAATGCATGATAAATCCGTTCGAAACACCTACAACCATCAGGGGTATTTTTAATTCTTAGGTGATTAATAGTAAAATTTTAAAATGAAAAGACGTTTTCAATTTACACCAGAAGAGAAAAAAATATTTTGTGCAATAACATTAACATAGAAAATCAAAGATCAAGGATTTCACTGCCAACAATGGTATAATTGTAGGAATTGGGATGGCTTTATGAATGTCAGGGAATGTCTCGGTGTAGGTATAAAAATGACTTCCAATATACAAAAGGTATATCTCGGTGAAGAAAGGATGACTTCCTGTTTACCAGGGGGTGTGTTAATGTAGGATTTGAATGGTTTTCTGAACACCAAAGTATGGTTCAATATAGAAAGTAGAATGACTTCCTGTAAACCAGGAGATATTTCAATGTAGGATTTGAATGGTTTCCTGAACTCAATATAGAAAGTAGAATGACTTCCTGTATACCAGGAGATATTTCGATGTAGGATTTAAATGGTTTCCTGAACTGAATATAGACAGTAGAATGACTTCCTGTATACCAGGGGATATTTCGATGTAGGATTTGAATGGTTTCTTGAACTCAATATAGAAAGTAGAATGACTTACTGTATACCAGGGGATGTATCATTGGAGAAATTAAAACGACATCCTACATACCCGATGTAGTAAGTAGAATAACGTCCTGTTTACCAGAAGATATGAACAGTGAAACACTAATCAGTATGACCGTGAATATTCCCATACAATGTATGAATACGGCAGCTACTTACAATTGGCTCGAACTTGGTATGTAATTGTTTGTATCAGTGTTGCTAGCATGTTTAACCTTGACTTAACTGATGAGTGGAACTAGCGGGCTGCTCCAAACATTCCACTTTATTTTCTCCGCACTGTCGACATCATTTACACAGTGACCGGAGAATTTGTTACAGCTTTATTTTGACCTAAAGTAAGGTGTTCAGAGTAATTTTACACCTTTTAGGGGTTTAAATCACACCCCAGTGATTATATATACCGAGAGGGGAGGAAAACTTTCGATGTCGAAAAGTCTATCCAACCTTACTTTCTGGCAACCAAAATCACATCTCTAATTGTTGTACAAACTAGTTTGGTACCGTTGGAAAGACTTTATAGTTGGCTTATAAACACACCAAACGAGAGGATTCACAAATATAGAAACGAGTAGTTTGATTTCGAGATTGACCCAATAGAATATGGATACAAGAAAACACTCTATTATAAAATTTACAGATGAAATATTTAATACGTTATAATATAAAACAAAACTATAGGATTTTCACTGGCAATCAGGAGAATTTTTTCAACAAACATGGGACATGTAGTCATTTTGAAGCAGACAGTTAAAACAATAAACGATTGCTGAAGGTAATTTCCCGTCATTTCCGAATCCTCTTGTGTATTTATAGCGCCAACTGTAAAACCGCGAAACATTCCGAAAAGCACTGCCTTTTCTTCCCTTAAATAACCAGACAATCACATCATATGTTTCGGCACGTGGCTGACGTCAACTTCATAAATATGGAAAAAGTGGCTCCATGACTGCGAAAAATGTTGAAACTTTGAAATTGCGTGTTTTAGGGGGAAATTGAGATCATGTCCGCTGAAGGAGAATATATATTTAGTGCATATAGGAGGTTTGTGAAAGCATTTATGTACAATAATTAGAAATATGATTTCTTATGCAAGTAAGTTAAGTAGGGTCGATTTCGACATTAAGAGCTTTCCTCCGTTCTCGTTTATATCCTTTCGACGGCCGCTATTATATATCGTTGCACAGCCAGAGCGTATTAATACGCACCGAAAAATTGGCTCTCTGAGAGCCGCAATAGTTTGTCGTAGAAAGGCCGTGGATTTTTTTCCAGTATTTGCTATAATAGCCGTTTTAAAATTGGATTATTTAATAAGTGCGTTCATCAGAAGGAGTATTCTGTCTATGAAGGCGTTTTTCAAGACATTATCAATTATTTCTTTTTAGTTTTTGTTGTTTTCTTTATTTATTTAGATCGCAATGCGTAATTAAAAAGGAATAAAAATTAATATTTTATATTCTGACAAAAGTTACTTTTTTGACATTCCATATTTTTGTGTAAATAAGTGATTTTTTTCCCGCTAATATAAATAATATCGTATACAATTAACTGAACATACATTACAAAATATTTAACAACGAAGAATAAATGTTAATTGGAAGTTAATTACAGTTCAGTAATTAGCCTCAATAACGCATGAATACGTTATGGACCTCCTGTTTATAAATGCATATATTGCTCGTTTTCATCATTTTTACGCTACGGACCTCTTTTAGAATTTGAATATTCGCCTATCTCGAACCACAGCTGCAGCGGTTATATGCGTAAAAATAGAACCATGGTAGAGCAGCTTTTACGTACCTAGACGTATCTATCCATAATAAGTGTCTTATTGAAACTATTACAAGATGAAAACTTTCGTATTTGTACGCTGCGGGTGCTTTATGCAATATGGTTTAATAATAATTTCTTACAGATCTGTACCTTGTGAATTTGCCGTATTTTTCTTTAAATACGGATATATACGTCAGGGTTTTCAAACAGTTGACATTTGCTTTGTTTATGCACGTACTTACCAGGTGTATTAGCGATTCCTTGTATATTTTCTAGTACGGATTTATACGTTGTAGTCCTCGGCAGCTAACCGATATAGTGCTTCAGTACGGATCAGTACACAGTGGGTTTAGACAGTACTAATTTGAGTACGGATCATTACGTTGCGGCGATATGTAGTACTACCAACGTTGCGTTTTTAGTACGGATACTTACTCTCTGGTCTTATGCACCTCATTCTTTTTACTAATTTGCGATACGGATTGGTACGCTGTGGTTTATACAGTACCATAAGTTTGTGTGTTAATACGGATTTTTACGTTGCAGTTTTTATAAGTTTTTCATATTTTGAGTTTTCAGTACGCATTGGTACGCTGTGGTTTGATGTAGTACTCTATTTCTTTAATTTTCATACGGATTGGTACGCTGTGGTTTGATGTAGTACTCTTTTTCTTTAATTTTCATACGGATTGGCACGCTGTGGTTTCATGTAGTACTATATTTCTTTAATTTTCATACGGATTGATACTCTGTGGTTTCATGTAGTACTCCATTTCTTTAATTTTCATACGGATTGATACGCTGTGGTTTCATGTAGTACTTAAAAAAATTGAGCCCTTAATGCGGATTTGTATGCTGCAAAATCATGTATAAGTTACCAAGTACGTATTTATGTGATACAAATATGAGATCCATTCAATGCAAACTACATACCGTTGCGGTACTCGGCATACCAAAAGACATCACCATGTAATTAGGTCATGGTATATAATATAATGTCAATGTTTAAATATCAATCTAGTGCTTGTGATCTGATTTTAGATGTAAGACATTATTTGACGTCTTTTTTATAAAGTACATTTAAAACGTTTTCAGCTGGTGATGCATTCACATAAAATGAAAGTCGTTCATGATAAAAACATCATAGTACAAAACAAAAAACGCAAAACAGACCACTCTCCGTTAGAATTTGTAATATGGAATTTTACATTGAAACCCCAAAAATGATCAAGTTTGATTCAACCGTCCTATTTTGGTGTCTTCTTGCGGGGTGAACGTCTTCGTTCTGAAGAACCTGAAACATATATAAAATGTATTTTATTATTTTTTGTCTGTTTCCATAGGTATTATTAATAATTCATTTGAGAGAAATGCATCACTGATACAGCATTTTGACATAAACGATCCAACTGTGCAACGGAATATTTAATAACACATTTAAAAAAAAAGCAAATAACGCTTTTACCAAACTATGGAGTCCACTGTATTAAACATGTACGTGTTAACATTACACTATAGAGTCCACTGTATTAAACATGAACGTGTTTGTGTGGACTGTGTCCATGAGGCTGTGTGCTAAAATATTGGAATAAAATGTATTTATTTATTTATTTTATTTACTGTTTAAACATGTACGTGTTAACATAGATACATGAAGCATACATTTCATGACATATTAATATTTCAATACTACTGACCATCCATATTTTAAAAGTGTGACAATAACATAATTCTACCTTTCGCCATGTCTTTTGTCTCTTTTCCAGTACATTTCTTGTTCTTTCCAGAATGTCCCTCCCTGGTGGGTCTTTTTGGTGTTGTATCTTTGTCAGGCGTAATTGAAGTCCCGCCGTCAGTCTTCATCTTTTTAGGATCTTTACCTTTAGTTGTAAAAAGGCAAACATATATAAATATTTTAACCGTAGTGGAACATTAGGATTAAGGCAAGAAATATAAAAAAGTAAAGAATCCTTCTTACCCAGTGATTGCAAATTGAGCAAGCTTTTTCCTCGTCTCTTGTGCAAGGTTCTGGTTTCCGTTTCTGTAACATGAATAAATAAAATAAATATAATATACTAAGATCATACCAATATCAATATCGAAACTTGGCTGATATAATTACCTTTAGTTGACCTTAACTTTGTTGGTGTCTTCACAACATCCGTTTGTAGCCCAACATCGTGACATGGTCGTTTCTGTATACCTGATTCATGGTACGGCAGAAAGCACTCTCTTCAAATGTAAAATAAAATACAATATCAACATTAATATGCTAACAGGTAGCAACTACTTAATTTAATAAATATTTATGATTAAAAGATACATAAAGTGTCAATATATATACCTGTGAATGTTTACACGGCATTGTGAACATCCGTATGTCGTCTCGCGTGTTCGGCCTGTTCCAGTTTGTGTTTTCATTTTGCTGCAATATCTGCACACGCGTGCACGTCCTGGCATCACCATTGCTTCATGCGATGCAGCGAATAGAGATGACATTCCGACTGCGTCTACTTGTTTTGGAGTGCGAATCCGGTCGCAGTAACCTCCAAGCAACTGCTCAGCTACCTATCAAAATATAAAAACAAAATCAAACATTTTTTTAATTGGATGAGTACATCTTGTTGGGGACGCATAATTAACGCCTATGAACCTTAGTTTTTATTTTGCTTATCTCAGCATGTGTTATTATATTAGAACTTACACATTAAAGGAAATATTACATGATTTAGTGTGATGAAGATAATGGAATTTTAATACTGACCTTAAGCTGAAATTTCTTGTGTGTTGCTCTTTTGTGATTGTCTTTGTACATTAGAAAAGCGTTGATCAATGCCATGTCCACGGAAAACCACACAAAGTAAGTCCACCAGCGGACGCTCGCTCTTTGGAGGCTGTAACTACTCCTGAGATGATCATGCCTGTCAACACCGCCCATGTACTTATTGAATTCAACTATAGCCTCCGGACATGGAAACTCGGACTTTTCCCATCTCCCAGATGTATTTACATGTTTTCTTTCCACTTTGTCACGTCTTGCATTTGTGATAGCATTGTGACAAGTACTTAGGTTGTAAACCGTCCTCGAGTCCTGCCAAACAGTAGCGACAAGTTTACCATCGGTAGTCTGTCTTGCCATGGATTCGCCTCTCTTCAGGGTTCGGAGCTTGTCGTCTTTCTTCTTCTTCCTTTTGTCTACCTTCAGTTCTACTGGCCAGTGCTTCCTTCCCGTGTTGAACGATCCACACAGGAATGTGGATTTCTCCAAAAGAGATAAAGCCAGAGGAACCGATGTGTAGAATTTGTCAACAAATATGATATGGTTCCTATCGGCAATGTCTTCTGTTAGATTTTCAACAACCCGTTGTGTTAGACCAATCTCCTTTTGTCTCCGAAAATAAACTTGAAAGTTCCACATGAAACCAGTGACAGCATCTGCGGCCACGAATACTTTGAATCCCCTCTTTGCCGGTTTATTGGGAGCCCCTACTATTGTCCAGTGTTGTCCATGGCACTTTATCATTGCTTCATCCACAGAGACTTCCTGATGGAGATTGTACTTCCTTATACTGTTTTTTCTGACACGTTCCATGAGCGGAGAAATTTTGTAGAGGGGATCTTTTTTGGTACTCTCCTTTGCTAACGTTTTGTCTGCTAGTCTGGATGGATCCTTGTTTGGATCGTTTACATGGAAGTACCGTTGAATGGACTTGAACCTCTTTCTTGACATGGACTTCGAGACCAACTGATTGTTAAATGCGGGATGTGTAGACCAGTAATCATCTAGACACGGCTTTGGGTCCAGAGCCATAATCATGCGGATACCAATGAATGCTTTCATATCTTCTATACTGACATCCTTGTAGAAAGTATCTCTCCAAGTCTGGTTTTGTATTTGTTTCCTTTTTGCTGCTGCATAGATTGGAACATATGCGTTGGTAGATTTTACCATAGTTTCAAATATTTGTTCGGGAAATATTTCATAAAAATAATCCAGTTCTTTTGCATTCGATGACAATGGAATGGCTACGCCAGGGTTTGGACCGGTGAAAGTCTTCTTTGTGACTTTTTGTAGCTTGTTTGTCCATGTCAACGTTGAATCTCCTGTGGTAGTATGGCTTTCTTTATCCTCATCGTCGTCATCAGCGTCTTCACCACTTTCAATATCAGAAAAGTCCAGGTCAGCAAGTACTTGAAAATCTTCATCACTGTCATACATCAAATCTTCTTGTGAACCCGACTCATCATCATCTGACGAATCTGAGGTCGGATGGATTGCTTTGTTACCCTTACTCGATTTTCGTTTTTTCATAGTTGAACTGTTCTTCGGCGTTATTAGATTTGCGATAGGAATGTCGTCAGATGTTGAATACTCTGATGCTTCCAGTAAAACTGTGCCAGAGAATTTTATTTTATTTTTCGTTAACCTGGCAAGTGGAATCTCATCACTGGTTGTGTAATCACTGTCAGCTCCTTTTTCATTTGTTTTAGTATCTTTACATTTGATTAGTTTCTCCAACCCCTTCTTACTCTCATTTTGTTTTCGTTCCCCATGATCTTGGTTGATCTCTGCCAACGCCTCAGTACTGTGTTGGTTGATCTCTGGTTCCCCATGACCTTGGCTGATCTCTGCCAACGCCTCTGTACTGTGTTGGTTGATCTCTGGTTCCCTTTCCTCTTTTTTGCCTGCGATCGGTTCTTTTTCAGACATTGACAGCCATAATGTGTCAGGTATATCGTCATCAAACTCATTTGAATTTCTTTCATGCAATATGGTTACGGGTACAAAGTGATTTGGTTCGAAGACTGCACCAGGACGACTATCTAAATCACCATCTCTTGACCACATTATTACGAGAGGTTGATCCGGTTTATTCAGTTGGGGTACAGTTGGCTGATTGGCGGGTCTAATTAGAGTATTAAAAAGTGGTCGGATTGCCTTATTCACATCAGGGTACACCGAAAGGATGTCTCTGTTCAGGGCTGAGGAGAGCGCAATGAGGTGTATGAGAGACGACCATGATTTATCTGTGCAGGTTGTCATTGAACTCCTCTGGATTGCGCGTGCAAAAACGCCGCATTGGTCATAATGACTCAGTCCATCATCAGGCAGACAGATGCTTTTGTATGTGTTGGTTGTGAGTCCGGCATCAGAATTGTGTATGACTCTGCTAAATAACTCGTGATTAGCGAGGCTTTCTGAATTTAAGAACAACTCAGCAGCCGTAATTTCTCTCAGAGTTGTTGCCAATGTTTCATTGCCTGCAAAGCAAAATATGTTTCAACTGAATAGTTTTGTAGTTTAAACAGGCAAAAGTTTGAAATGATATTCCATACGCGCACGTGTAATACGATTACAATAGCATTATTATGTTATGAAATAACAAATGCCGATCACCACCAACATAAAGCAATGCGTTTATTATAGTTACGTATAACAATAATTCGGGTTTATGCATTATTATAATAGTCATATTTACCAAATAAGCTCAAGGAAACTGCATTGTAGAGACAATTTCCATTGCCTGTTGTTTTGATGGGATGCACATTCTCTGATGGAAATGGTAAATCAGATGGCAGAAGAGCAGAAGCGAGCAGGTCTTTTTCCAAAGATCGCTTTGAAATGCCTGTTCGTAATTTCTCCACAACTGTATTTTTCAATATTTTCTGACGTTCAGCAACCGCATTGTTATCGTTTTTCTCAATTAATGTCTTTGTATCCATTTTGTGTCCTACAATAATGTTTACGTTGTTAATATCTTACTATAACCGCATATGTTATAAGTAATCTGTCGTGCATTTGTAGGATAATTCGATAAAAGCATTAGTTTGTTTGTTATTTAGTTTGAATCATAATAAGTTGACCTCAAGAGTAAAGCTTTATAATATTTATTTGTAAAATAACCTTCTGATTTCAGAATGATGTAATATAGGTCTAGCAGTATGTGTGATAACATTAGCTGAGCATGCATACGTTCTCTCTTCAACCTATTAAAACATACATGTATACCACACCTAATCTGAATATACCATATCCCCGTTCACACCCCTCTTACATTTAAGAGATTGACACGCATGTTAAAAAATGAAACAGCGAAAAATATCTTCTCATTCATATGAAAATATCCGACACATCAATCTGTTTACGTGCTTATTATATTAGATACATAAAACACATTGATTTCCTTTTAAATTCATTGGACCAGTATGTATATACGCATACCTACATAGTTATTCATACAAATCTATATAGTTGCTATAAAAACAAATATATATTTATAAATATATTATAAAAAAAAAATCTCAACAACGAGTCTTTAGTACTATCATCAGTAGAAGAGATGAAAGTACTAAAGACTCGTAAGGATAATTTTTTTGTTTTTATAATATATATACACATAATCTAATATATAACCTGGACACAACATTGTATGGGTACTCACCACGTGTCTTCCCTTGACCGCATCCTCCTTATGAAGAGGGACGAAACTATCACTCGTACACTTCCGTTAAATTTTTATTGGTACCAGCTGGACATGCTTTCCTCCAACAGAATCGTACGCATCGGTTTAATAGCTATTTTAACCGTACCGGGATAATACGTAACTGCCACTGGTCAAGCCCACAGATGTCCGCAGCGGTATACAGACGTGTTTGGTTTCGGCCTCTGTATCTGCACCGTGGTAATACGTAAGGATCGGCGGTCAACTTGACCGTGCCCGAGATAAATAAACTCGGCCAAACATCTTGGTTATAAGAAAACAAAATACCCAGTAGATACATTTTATAGGATTAAGACTAAAATAATCATTTCCTGATATATTTCATCACAATGGTATATAAAAAGAACCAAACTTCGGGCGTTTATAAGTTTCATTTTCTGTATAATTTTGATTGAAGATTGAATTTTGATTGTATGTTTTGCAAAAGGAAAGTCATACCGTACATAGACGTAAAGTGCATTTGGATTAAAAGCGCTGTAGCGGTTTAATGGGCATTTTGTGTACTCGTGCAACAAAGAGCCATAACGTCCTAAAATACGCTTCTACATTCTCAGAAGAACCGAAACGTACTTAAACGTACTACATTACCCGCATTTGTTCTTATTCTATATTAACATGAATGGTGAAGAAACAAAATATACGCAAATTTACGCTATGGCTCTGAAAGACCATGCAATTAAGTACGCTACGGCCGTTTCTCGATGTACAATAGCGGCTTTCAGGAACTCATTTTTTTAGTACGTATACATACGCACTGGCCGTCGAAAGGATATATATTCATTGGGGCGGCATTTTTACCGACAGTTGATATAAACTCCTTAAACGTGTGAAATTACTCAAAACAGCTTAGTTAAGGTCTATAGCTGTAACGTATTCTTAGGTCCCTGTGTTCATTTAATATTTGAGTGCTCTATTATATAGTGACGTATTGTTTGAGACCAGATTTGAGGTAATAAATGACGTTTTGTTTTTCAATAAATAGCGCTATTAAGATCTACATAAAAATGATATGCAAATGTTATTGCAATCAAACTCTATTTGAGTAACTAAATGACGTTTTACTTTTCAATAAAATGTGCCATTATACTGTGTATGGAATAGATTAACCAATCTTTTTTTCAGT
>JAUMHH010165499.1:0-16937 GCA_032359455.1 Chlamys rubida | reverse complement strand
GTACAGTTGTATCAATGTGGGCGTAAAGTTGTATCAATGTTGGCGTACAGTTGTATCAATGTGGGCGTACAGTTGTATCAATGTGGGCGTACAGTTGTATCAGTCATCAAAACTGCGATTTATATGGAACTGTTACATTTGCTAAAATGCCATCTTTCAATTCAACCTCAAATGACGAACTTCTATCAAATATGTATTACATACTTAACAGGCAAAGGAACACTAGGTAGGATGCGGCACGGGAGGAAACGGAAAGATAAAGAAATAGCACACGTTTCGTGTCATGAAAACATTGGCCATTGATATCTGTCGAAAATATATTAACAAAGGAGATTCATCCTTTTTTTCAAATACGCTGATTATCAATTAGTATTTTTGGATAACCGTTGTAAGACAGATCATAGTTCGTTTTCTTTCGCGGCCTCTGTTGTTCCTTTGATACCCCCCTCTCTCTCTCTCTTAAGTTCTCTTAAGCAATTTACATAAAACAATCCTAATTGAATTTGATTGAATATTTAAACACGCAAACGCTTGCGTTTAGTTGCATCATCCTGGCGGACACCTAATTTTAGCTTTTATATTTTTTTCAAATGTGTGCTTTCCTTTTAAATCTTTTTTTCCAGTTTCCAACATTTTTGAAAATGTGCATACTTATAGATTTTTTATTTGACCAGTATTTGAAAAATTTCTAATGTATAAACACCTACTGCAGACTTCACGCAGATGCAAGGCAAAACACATACTTCGAATATTTTTGTCAGTTTATTGAGACATAGGTGATACCAAAATGTTTGTAAAAATGTCAAAACATATTTGAAAGACGCAAAAATGTATCATGTGAACGTGATAACAATTATTTCCTTATCATTTTCTTGTGCTTATTGTCATTTTAAAAAAAATCTCAAAAATTAAGGCGCGGGCATATTTTTAATTACATTTTTTTGTGAAAGCATTGGTCCGGTCCCTTAATCCTAGTTAATTAAATGCAAAATTTTATTTTGAATTTGACATGCCATATAAAATTATCAAATTTATTACTGTAACAAACTGCTAAAAATTTCTCTTCGCACTTTAAGACTACAATATGATACACATGTACACTGTACTCGGCTTACTGTTACATATTCATTGCTGCGGTCGATCGGTGTAATGAGACAGACGTTTGATAAATTAGATATACATACACATGTAATACCTATCTCAACGTTTGAAATTGATTAAATTTGCCAATACTTTATCATCAGACAGGAAAAAACTATTACCAAAACACTTTCCCGCGAAATTTTCCATCTTATTCGTGATTCGTAATCAATAAAATAACACCTTTGCGATAAAATGAAATGAAGCAAATACGTAATAATCAACACTTATTATTTTGAATGTACCAAACGGGGCAATATACAAACCATTCTTCACAGAGTAAAGTCGAAAACAGGGGCTGCGAAAGTGTTTCTCCAGAAAAGTATACCTGTCGACCGGCAAATATCTAAGGCGTACAGATCATGTATTTAATCGTGGCGGGTGCTAACATATTTTAGTTGGATACAAATCAATACTTCTGATTGAAGCATCTCTTGTCAAGAAACCAACTCTACGATTGGTCAAAAAGATTTTGATATCCAGAAAAATCATTGTAGATAGAATAACAGCTTAATAAGCAAGGCGAGTGTGTTGTTATTAGATATATAAAATGTCACGTGTGTCAGAGAAATTGGTAATGCAGTTACCGTGATTGACGTTCTGGTTCTAATAACATATTCAAATGACAATTATAGTCTTTAAGGATGCGTAATATTATAATATAGTTCCACTGTACCCCTTTCATACTAACGGTTACCTCCCGGTTATTTTGTTTAACACATAGCTGAAGTTGGACTTGAACATCAAACTACCACTGACCAGGTCGCTCATTTGGTAAACTCGATTCTATTGTAATGGGATGGCTTTGGAAGAAAATCTTCGCTGTGGGATTTTGCCGTCACTGTAGTCTGTATTTTCAGCTTTATGTTTTTCACAAAGGTTCCACATGGTTTGTTTTTTGTATGAATAATTTATTACAGTTATTGCCTTGCCGTTTAATGGTTTCCTAAATTAATAGTTGTTTGCAGTGGTTCGAGTATCTGTAAAGAACAAATCCTTATCAGTAAGTCTTAATGTAAGGTGCCAGGTAAGCATCTCATATCCCCTCTTTGGTATCCTTTATATGCTGCCATAATTGTAAGAATACAGAACCAGTTTGGCAAGGCATTGTTCACGTATTCAGATCGATTCTTTTGGCTAAATTGCAACGCAATTCGTTTAAAAGGTATTAAGTTATCATCGTCCGAAAAACGTTAGTAGTTCTGCAAAGTACGTTTATGTCTTCTGTCTTGAGAATTACACTTGCAAATTACTGTTTAAAGTATAAATACAATTCGTGAAAAATATTTGCCAATATCGATACGATTCAGCTACTGTATAATTATAGGTGTAAGACATTACTCAACACGGAATCTGATATCGGTGGTGCAACTGCGCAGTTATCGGAGTAGTGTTTTCATAATGGCGGGTAAGAAAAATATTTCCCTGAAACCCACTCTTAGCCTGCAACCACAAACTGCTTTGACACGACATTTTGTACTACTAAGAGAATAAATGAGAGAAAAAAACTATGTCCCTTCTATGAAACGCCTAGAGCATGGAAACATGTTTAGGAGTACAATATGAACACAAAATCTCCCCACATCTTCAAACTAAATATATATTTTATAAATACAATGATAGTGTAACCAGTGTCATGTAATGGTACAGCAAACCTGTAACATCATTGTATGAGAACAGGAATTTAAGGATGTCTGTCCCACTACACTGTGATCTGTTACGTACATACAATAACCTCACTTTAATTATATGTTTTAGATACCACTTTGGCACAGTTGGACCAGGACACGTCGGTTGACAACGTAGCGCAGTCGATATGAGCGATAGTGTACAACAATCCGAAGTCCAAGGTTCGAATCCCGGTCTAGCCCCACTAACATGTTAACACTCAGAACATTGTTCTTTACTTTATTTCATTATTTCATCTTTATTACTTTTTCATAAAAGTTACAGAATGTATGGTTTTATGCAGAAAAATAGTTTACAATACGTACACCAACAGAGGGTTCGCAAAAGTATTACAGATATCTTTTAGATATAATAAAGATATCTATGAAAGACATAGAGGTATCTTTAACTGTAAAAGAGTTATCTTTAAATGAAATATATAGATATTTAATTGTAATACAGATATCTATAAAATAGTAATAAAGATATATCTTTAGTGTATTAAACGTTACGTTGGCTTGCCATAGGACACCGTAGAATTTAAACCTTTCTGTACATGTGCCAATCCTTTACGCAAACTCTTCACCAATGTCACGAGCGGTCAGTGACCACTGTATGGCAATGATTCGCTGTTTGAGGCGACTGATTTCGACCACAGAGACCAACATTGATATACTGTACCCATTGCAATACTTTTCATCAGTCCTTTTCCTGTTTTCTGCACATTCCATTAAGACCGGGTGAAGTGTCTTGGTTCGACGTGTCACGTGTCGAAAATGTGAAATTTCACTGTGATACGACTTTGTTTAAACAATATTTATTGAAGAATATAGTAGTACAATATATCAAAAGTATGCAAGAGGATTTGGTAACAAACTTAGAGCTTATGTAAAACTATCTGATAATTAGTGATGGGCATAGATATATAGTAGAGTGATCGTGGTTATACAGATCAAGGAATGCCGGTGTTAAACTATAATGTTACTGGCCGAGTACTGATCCTGTTTTTCATAAGTATATACAAATGTAAACGTACAATAATAATGATATAATATACAAGTATAAAAGGTAAACCTTGTAAAGGTACATTTGTAAAGGTACATTGTAAGTACATTGTATTTTACGTAAGTATAAACGGCTAATCCTAATAAAGGTAATTACATTGTAATCACGTAAGTACATTGTAATATTTGACTGAGCATATAGCATTGATGTTTACATACTACACATACATATAGAATCAATCCTGTGTTTAGTAAGAACATAACTTTACAAGGGTAGTGACATGTTTAAGTAGAGTAAGACATGTATAGAGTATAGGTAAAGACCAAGGTAGATTAATCTTATGTTTCATAATTACACCGTATAACAAACAATCACACAGGACTTGCCCTTTACCAGCAGACTTCATCATCATATTGCATAACCTACCGGACAGACGAAGCGTCATTATCTCACACTGGCTTTCCCATACAGCATGAGAAATGCAGTACAGTCAGATAATTTCCTCCATTAAGACATTTCAACTATATGATCTGTTTGAACACTGTTAGATAAAATCTTTCCACCTGCTCTCTGATATATATCCGTTCCACGAAAAAAAACATGAAACATTGATGTTAACACGCGAAAATGTCATAAAAAAGTCATCCAAACGCTTCAAAACGAACTTTGTTTAAGGTAGATCACGAGCTATTAAATTACTCTGTGTGTACAATAAATATCATTCCACTTACCAACAGCACGTGACTGTGTTCCGTGAGATATCTTCTACAAGTAACTTTGATGTATATTTTCAATTATCTCAATAATCAATATCAGCGTCGTTCATGAGCTGTTAGATCTATGTCACTCCGTGCTTAATTTTAACAAATTAAAATGAAGCGATACTAATTCCCCATGCCCTTCCTTAACAAGTCGCCCTTATTACGTCAACCGGAAGTGGCCGTTGTTATAATGATCAGCAAATATATCACGCAGTAAATAAAGATGTAAAAGTACCAGAATGTCAAGAACTATAATTAGATTTAATCTAACATTTACTTCGTCTTTTAGTAACAACGTCTGCCAGTTAACAGGCTAAGGAAAGGAAGCGGGAAATCTTAGATACTCTCGAAGACGAAGTAAGGGTACTTTGGAGTGTGATAACAACGTAAAACAAGAAATTTACATCGGTTCGTGTCGTGTCATCAATAACATAAGTGAAGTGTTTTGATCTGTGTTAAGCTCTTCACGTTATCGATTACTTTTTCCTGCAGCTGCTTGAAGAACCGATAGGACATACGATACATCCGGTACCATTGCTTTCCATGCGCAGTCCCGTATCTCCTATAAGGCAGACACATTTAATTGCATGTTTGCACGTTTCCTTTCCATTAATCCTTTACTTATAGGCTGTAATATATAGTGATGGACACGATTATAGCATGCTTCACCATACAAAAGTGAGTGTTAATCCCTCTATAATGCTTTCAATATTTTTTCGAGATACAGAAAAATAATTATGAAACGAGTCTAAGAAGTGTTCAATTAAGCAAGCCTCTGGCGAGCTAAAATGAAAAATTTGTGACGAGTTTTATAAATTTCATATAAAATGTAAAAAATTGTAAGATCCTTTTTATCACATAATCAAAATTTGTGGCATTTATTCGTGTAAAACGACAATTTTGATGCAACCTTGAAATGTAAAAAGCCGCCATTTTGACTCCAGTGGGTAATTTCTGTGAAGTCATGTACTTGTCCTAGGCGTGATGTCAAAATTGAAACAATTGAAACTTACAACCAATCACAGGGCTGATAGGTCATATTACATGGGTTAATACGCAAAAAATATGACATGGGTATATTCACTGGATAACACAGTACATTTTGTGATAAATATAGGTTCATATAGAACAACGGGCGAAGAATTTATGTGTAACGCTTCGATGACTAGTCCGACATGTATCCTGTCACCTTCTGTGAAACTATGAGCCCCCTCATCTCGATTCAAAACTGACCCGCTGCAACGTATCCATATGCACAATGATTAACAAAGACAGCTACGTTATAAGGATATCCATGTACATATTACGTGAAAATATTACAAACATATATAAAATTGATTGTATATTCGATAGGTTTTGCGATAATCCGGGAAATAATAGTAAATCTCTTATCAGATTATCAGAAAAAGCGGGGTTTCTCCTGAACACTAAAACACCCTTGAAGACTAACTCCTCTGTAGTTATTGGGGGTGCAGACTAACTCCCTCGACAATTTCCGTACCTTCCTCGCAGAATTGACCGAGCTTGTATTGACCTACCTCAGCAAGGATATGATCTTCAGATAAAAGCGCAGACGATATCGAAAGAAAAATTGTGGTGGGAATATAACTCATCGGTATAACAAGACAGTCAAGTATTTGGGATGTGGGGATATAGAAGTTTCTAGTTCCCCTAGACCAGGTCTATTTCCCGAAGCGTAGTACAAATAATTGTTTTTCCCAATCTGATTATAATTAATACCTAATTCTAACTTACTACGATAATGTAGATACTATGATATTGTTTTAATGGATTAATACAGGATCAAGATTTCCAAGACTCAAATTTAACCCGTAAAAAGATCCTTGCCTATAATTGAAACATTTCACGGTAAAACTATTCCCCCTAATACAGTGATGTCAACTGTTACTTTACAAAGTACTGTGTCCCTTCAGGCTGATTGTATTATCATTGCATACCCAACCGTGACATCCCTAGCTGGGTACTGAAGGGTCCAGTCACGGGTATTTCACGCCCCGTTACTCTTCCTATCTATATTGCTGGTTTATGATATACCTGACAGAGTAATTACCCGTTTATCACTTTATTATCTCTACCTCCAGTACCGCCCTACAATTCTCCTGTCTGCGTACAACACTGACGTGGGTCAAACTCACAACGGGGGTTCACAGCGGTGTACATGTGTACTGTGAAAATATCTCGCTAATTTATAATGTCATATTTTTATTTAATTTCCTTCCGATCTTCAGTATGATGCAAAGGCAAATTATATTCGATTAATTCGTGGGGAAATAATCGCAAAAATCATACCAGAAAATCGGAACTTTAACAAATAAAATTCCCCTGTCATTATAGGTTCATAACACTGCTGTTTGAGATTGGATCAGAATCGCTGCAGTCTAGAAAAAAGGCATTTTCACGAAAACTGTACGCTAGCAAAATATAACCTGAAAAAATGTGTGCACAGCAAAATCAGAAAACTATACCAGAACACAATATGATACGAAAACTATACCACAACACCACAGCAAATCACAGGGACCTCATGATTTATTAGGATAGGTCCAAACATACATACTATAATAAATTCCCATGTCCCTGTGCATAGCATCAAGAGGTATGCATAACTGTATTCAAAGGTCATCGATACGATGAGAAAGCAACAAGGAATGAACGGTCATGACAACTAAATATGCGCATTAGGTGGTTTGTAACTGATCATATTCATCTCAACTCTTAATTTAATTTACTACAGAAAGGAATTGCGGTGATTTGTTACCGTTAGTCATGTCTTCAGCAGATGCGCCAGACGTATTGGCCAGAGGAAGTACGACGCAGTAGCGACTCAAGCGTTGGCTTGACCATGGAAATCGTGTCTATCTCCGCCATTGGTCAAACAGTAAAATCTATTTCCGGCTCTATAAAGATAAGAGGGCCATCTGATAACCATTTTACGGTACGTGCATTTGTTGTACTAAATAAATGGTGCGTACTGCGAATTGCAAAAGATAGATTATCCTACCATCAACACAGGGTCTATAAAATATGCCGCCCGGATGTGTTTTTCGGAAGTTGTAATTTCCGGTGAAGATCCAGTCGATTACAGTTGTACTTCCCGAAGGTCAATAGGCACCCTATCTGTGACCTTCAAACAGAGGTATGTTAGTTGTATGACACGTGTGGAATTTCACATACCGGTACTATCATTTTTCATGCGCAACGATGCTTCAATGACTTTTATAGATCTAAGTCAAGTAGTACGTACAGGAGTGATGGTCTACAAGATTTATCACCGGAGCAGATACAGTTTTTTCCATGTGGTACCAGACTATATGCAGTTGTTGTGGTTGTCTGTCTGTTCGTCCGTTGCTATGGTTCATGTAAAGGACACAAACAGCGTCAAACATTGCCAGACGACAAGCACGTGTTGAAGTACACCGAAACACACACGTGGGCCTCTTTGTAGTTAGCAAAGGCGTTTCGAATTGTACGGTATTTGTTGAATTGTTACAAGATCAAGAACATCCCATTGCACACCAACTGTGACTAATATACATAGCAGAAGCATGGTGCGCCTGTGTGAAAATTTGAACCAGTGAAACTGATTAAAGCGGAAGTATCACCCAAAATGGCGGAATTTCCGGTTGACGGCCTGACGGACCACTTGATATTTCCTTGGGTTGGGCTAACAAAAGGTGCCGAGCAGATTGATATCACGGAAAGAGATGACTATCGGGCACGTTTGTTACAAAATTAACCTTAAAGTCTCACGATATCTAATTATGGTTACGGGGTGGGGATCTCAACAATTTCCGTGTTATAACTATGTTCCCAAGGTTTGGACCTAATACTATTAATAATAATAAACTTCAATTCTTTTACAACAATTATAAAACAAGTTATTTCAACTTATATTACTCACTCTTGTTGGCCCGGATGTCTTAGTGTGGGAGGTAACCGGAGTACCCGGAGAAAACTCACGTTTACTACTATTGCGACGATTGTGATGCTAGATTTACTTTAAACTGTGTTTTTGATATAATTGATATGAAGACATGTTGTAGAAGTGCAGACGTAATACGGAAACCTGGTGAACTTGATATCTTGCATGGAGGTTATATTCGTTTATAAACAAATGATAACAAGTATCAACAGCAAAGCATGCGATGGTGTTTGTTAACGAACAATAGTTTAAAATACTACCATCGATACATCGTTGTTGAGGGGGGAAAATATCGCCATTAATACATCGAAATTTCATTGTATTGTAAAACTCTAAACGTGAACCCTCATACAGCATGGGATATTCCGGACGGGGTGGGGACAAACAAATGATGCCAAGGAGAATTGTTTAGTAGATGACCGTCATGCAGCATAGGAATAATAACTTGATATTCCCGGGGGTGGGGCAAACAATGGATGTAGGGAAGACGGGTTTAGTGGACCTACATACAGCATGTGGATAACTGGATATTTCTGGGGGTTGGGCAAGAAAAGGATGCCAGGGAAACGGTTAAAATTGGACCTCCACACGGGACGGGGCGAACGATGGATGGGGCGAACGATGGATGTCAAGGGGACGGGTAAAGTACACCTTCATACATCATGGAAATAACTAGAGATTCAAGGGGCGGGGCAAACAATTGATGCCAAGGGGACGGGTATATATAGCATGGAAATAACTAGATATTCAAGGGGCGGGGCAAAAAATTGATGCCAAGGGGACGGGGTATAGTGGACATTCATACAGCAATAAACAGACCTTCTCGGGGAGGGAGCAAACAAACGATGCTAAGGAGACTGTAATTGTGGACTTCAAACAGCATATTCCCGGGATGAAGCAAACAAACAAGCTATAGATGTCGAGGAGACGTTTATCATGGAGCTTCACACAATTCGCGGCTACTGGGGATTCCCCGGGGCGGGGGCAAACAAAAGATGCAGACGAGATGGGTATCATGCAACCTTTTAACTCTAAACGTTATGAGTAAAACTTCCAGTAAGCAAGTGGCAGTTAGGTTAATTAAAACGCACGTTGAAGTGAATCATTCTTTTTTTGCAATGACAATTTACAAGACCAGACTCCTGCAGCTCTGTACTGATACCATGAGCAATGTGCATAGATATGAACTCCTCGGTGGAAATAGAGGCATGCCAGCTTCAGCAGCCGTATAAAACAATACCCATCACCACAGCATGTAGGCGAGATATACGTTGTAATTTTAATGTGTAGCTTTTTGTTAGAGGGAATGATAGATACTAGGTCTCGACGTGTGACCCTGATTTATGGAGAAACCATTTGAAATATGCGTCGTGATTGATATCCGTGTCACACATACGGGGTGATATATAATATATATATAATATACCTACCTACTGAATACATGTAGTATATAATGTGTATTCCTATTATAACTTTGCAATCTGTTGTATTTAAACTTATTATTGATGCGAATCTCGTGTCAGTCATAAATCACAGGACTAGGTCGATAGGCCTACGTTTATCACAGCGTCGGAACACAGGGACCTGCGAATTTGTTACAACTATCTTTGGACTTAAACTAAAGTGTTCATAGTAATTTTTACGCGTGTTAAGGGTTTATATCAACTTTCGGTATCATCATTGTGGGTGGCATTTTTACCGAAAGTTGATCTAAACCCCTAAAACGTGTAAAATTATTCTGAGCACCTTAGTTTATGTCCAAAGATAGTTGTTACAAATTCTCAGGTCCCTGTGCGTCAGACCATGTTAAATTACCGTATGAATCTCTTTAACAAACCTCTTTCCTATCGAAATTAACCTTTGACTTCTTAATCAATCGTTCGCCCCGTTTAAGAAACAGATGACCAAGATTGCGTGTTTAACAAGATATAGACTCTGAACTTACCGGAATTCCAGCCCAGAAGGATGTTTCTCTGATCTTCAAGGATTGTGTAGAGAAGAAATATAGATAAAATGCCACCCCTGAAATTGTCGCCCCAATGAGTAACTGGAGGATGACGAGGAAAAGTTTTAATGTGCAGCAATCACGACAGAACCCGCGGCTCGACCGTCGGTCATGGCGGGGCTTTTTCCTGGGTTTGTGGCAAGAATTGAAGTCCTGGGGGATAAGACTCTGTGGAACGGTTGTATTGAGGCCACTTAACATGGACTGCTGCATGTAGAGCCGGAGTTCCGGAGTACTCCTGGCTTGTCTGTTGGACCATTTCTGTCCGGGTGCATACAGACTCAGGGATTTTAACGAGGACGCAGAGTGGGCCCTTTGACGCCCGTTATCCATGGCGACCGAAGACGCTGATGGCCACAAATATTTCTTCATCTTTGTAATGGTCCTTTTTTGTTTGACACGTTTTGTCCAATATACTTGATATTATCCGACAGTTAATATGAATCTTCTATAACGGCCAATCGACACTTTTCAATGGAATTGACACTGTTGTTATAACATTTAAGTAAATATGGGTTAGATACGTACTACCCTGTCTGAGATTCCAATAGTAAAATCAGTAATAAATTGGTAATATGAAAATTGCCAGATAGGACAAGCTCGTACAACACGTTGATCAATCATACAAGGATTAAACCACGATTAACAGGTGTCTGTCAAGCTTTTCCGGAGACGTGTGCGTCATTTGACACTTGTCTTTTTAAACAAGACTGCATCCAAAAGAACATTCGTTAAGTTTAAACCTTATATATGTAATTACACACCCTAATCCTCGGGAATTTACTTAAACACTTCCTTGTTGACACGCGTTGTTCTGTTAACACTTCTGTTTACACGAACCCTTCTCTTAAGCACGGTCTTTCAGTTTAGCACCTAGATGACACGTATCCGGTTAAACACTCCCTGTTTGACACGTTAAACACTTCCCGTGTATCGTTTCCTAACGGTTAATAATTCCTGGTTGTTATGTGTCTTTACGCAAAAATCACTTCCTTGCTGACACGTGTTTCAATGTAAAACACCTCCTCAATGACACTTGTCTAAATGTAAAACACTTCCTTGATGACACGTGTTTGAATGCAAAACAACTCCTTGATGACACGTGTTTCAATGCAAAACAACTCCCTGATGACACGTGTCGGAATGTAAAACACCTTAATGACACGTGTCTGAAGTAAAAACACCGTTTCACAAGTTATTTCTGTATGTATCAATTCAAAATATAAACATTTAAAACACTTCCGTATTGACACGTGACTACATTCTATCTTTCACAATCATTGACACATGTCAATCCTGCAGAATCTGTTCCGCGTTGACGCTTGTCGCGCCAGATGTATACAACCACCACGGACTACGTGCCCGAGATTCTTACCACCGCTGGTACACACGCTCTCTGTTAAACTGCACGCCTGCTATCAAACCCGATGACTATAAGACATTGTGCTTATTACGTTTCACCAGTGCAAAGATTTCTCCGACAGTAGGTAACGTGACGAGGCGTAGATGCAATGTTTTGAGAAATCCGACATTCCTGGCTATTGTAATCATACAGCATCCGTGTCCGCCATGTGCCATTAGTTTGCGGCTCCATGCAGTGACGTATACCTCCCTGTATTGTAGTATAAGTAATTAACGTTCCCGATAATGACATACAGAATATACTCGCCTTACTAAATACACTAATTACCATATCAGTCTTAGTTTATGTCAGTGTTTAGCGTACACGGTATTTAGTCCATATGGCAGTCATGTGGTCTAAGTTCTGTACAATTACCGTATACTTTATAGAACTCCATACAGATAGTCCTTTTATCAATGTGCACAACTTCCTCTGTTCACATGATAATGATAAAAGATAGACTTCCTGTGGTATTTAAGACTATGGTACGGGTACCCTACTGTATTACTGGATACATTAAAGTGTCAATATTTCTACAGATCATGTCACGGTTTTCTTTTACCAAGAACAACTGGCACCGGGCGATTTTAAACTTACCCCTCTCCTTCAGTGAACAAGTTGTGAAATATATCCACGAATTCAATTGTGGCAGGTGTCAATTCCAAATGAAATAAATCCCTTTTTCACGATTAAATTTTAAATAATGTATTCCACAGTACTCATGTGTTTAATCACGCATAGCAGTGTAATCGTGTCTTTCATTGTCAGTATAGAAAGTGAAGAATTTCCATGACCGGGGGTCGCCGTGCGTATATGTACGTATGTATACGAAGATAATGCGTTTGAGCCAGCAGGTTGAAGAATGTATACTAAAGTTCTACATAGCTAAGTATAGTTATCCCTATAACAGCCACGGGTCACCGATACATTTCCCGATAACACAATCTCACTTTCCCTGTAACTTCTCTCAAATAGTATACCTCAGCTACCGCTTGTCCCTCCCACAGGCCACGAAATGGTACCAAAAATCTTAGGTAAACAAACAACCCGGACACCAGAATCCGGAAAACAAGCAAAGCTACTCACCACATCATACCTATGTAGCCGAGTGTGTGTGTTAAATTATATACATACAGTATACAGGTAGGATAAACGGCGCAGGCAGAATGTCACACATGGAAATACCGGCGTCACACGATGAAAAGAAAAATATAATGATTTTTACGACAGCTTGGCGGTGAAAGGTGTACTAAGGTATTACTATAGGGTTGAGGTGACCACAAAATTGACTGGTCCGCCGGTGTTAGGACGGTCCTATAGTGGTCAGCTCCCAGATTAAGCTGAGCTTTTCGAGGGCGGTGATGGAATGTCAAAGATTCTTTTTAAAGTGTATATAAGCAGTTCTTATAACTATACAAGCGTGTTACGTACTTCTTCAATGAAGAGGCCATGGAGAGTATTGAAGAACCGAACACTTTTGCCGTTCGAGAGCACTTCAGAACGAAGCACTCCAGTTGTCAAAGAACGATTTTGTGTATTGTACCTTGTCAAGCCAGACTTTATATTTATAAACAAAAGTTACGAACTGCCCAGTTTGGCGCTCATACTGGTCATTATTGTCACTTTGTCCGTAAAACATTCGGCTGGTCAGTCAGAATAATGCTCATAAACGACAACCTTCCCTTTTTGATCTTTAAGGACATTGCAGGCGTCTACTGAAGTAGATGGCGATGATTTATATAATGCCACGGGTGTCGAGGCCGGTGGTAAACAGACTCCTTGTATATTTCTAAAATAAACTGAAATGTCTTGATTTCATTTATAATTTGAGTCACGACGATGACAAGGCGATGACTAAATAATCTGTGTGATAAATTTACCACATGTATTAAGAGTGAACATGATTTTTCACACCGATGCGCTGTGAACAGCCTGTGGGTATTTGTAAGCGTATTTTCACAGTGGGGTAGGTCATTGGAGAAAATTGTAATGCAAAGCAAGGGAGCAACATATGTTATCACTAAATCAATGATTAGCTACATAATGGATTAACCGAAATATAATGAGTAATCACTGGATTAACAACAACACAATGAATGATCACGGAATTAACCACAACATAATGGATACTCACTGAATTACATAATGCATGATCACTGAATTACATAATGGATGATCACTGAATTACATAATGGATGATCACTGAATTAACCACAACACAATGGATTGATCACTGAATTAACCACAACACAATGGATTGATCACTGAATTAACCACAACATAATGAATTGATCACTGGATTCACCGCAACATAATGAATGACCACAACATAATGGATTATCACTGAATTAACCACAACATAATGGATTATCACTGGATTAACCACAACATAATTGATTGATCACTGAGTTAACCACAACAGTATGGATGAACACTGGATTAACCACAACATAATGGATGCTCACTGGATTAACCGCAACATAATTGATTGATCACTGAATTAACCACAACATAATGGATTATCACTGGATTAACCACAACATAATGGATTATCTCTAAATTAACCACAACATAATGGATGCTCACTGAATAAATCGCAATATAATGGATGATCTCTAAATTAGCCACAACATAACGATTGATCACTTAATTAACAGCAATATAATGTATGCTCAATGAAGTAACAATGGATACTCACTGAATTAACCACAATATAATGAATGTTCACGGGTTTAACCACAACATAATGGATTATCACTTAAATAACCGCAACATTATGGATTATCATTGGATTAACGACTGTAATTAACACTGTGATGCTTTCAGTCTTTCTTTTAAATTTGAATAAAATTTGAATTTACTGATTTGTTTGTATTTTCCTTGCCATTTGAGTTGACGTTTTAAAACCAGTTTATCACACTTGAAGTCTTGATAGAAAAATTACAGATTTTTGATACTGAAATTTTGGTCTACAGACGTTTTATTTGGATAGGATAACTACTCGACCAAGTCTATAAGATTGTCTGAGATATCAAAGTTTACCGTGGTCCCCTATAATGACGTGATATCACATGGTAAACAAGATAACTGGTTCTTTTATAACCTAACACTCTCAGTAGATACTCTGAGTAGAGGTATGTCACTACACCCTAAACTAATCCGGACCTACTCGGGTACACCATACGGTTTACGGTTTATACGTACACTCACTAGCTATCGACTCATTGGTTGTATGATTGACAAGGCATATCAACTCAAATAGGCCTTAGATAGTGAGTGTTAGAAATCGAAAACGAAAATCTGGAGTCTAATGTACGTGATATCAGCATGTCTATTCTGCTATTAAGACCTCCATAAGGACAGACAAACGTGATTACAGCATTTCTTTTCGTCTGTTATGATCTTCGTTGGACCAGACATGAGAGACATATAAAACAACTAACTCCATCCTCATCAATACCGATCCCTGGCTTTTTCACTTTGCTGAAAATAACCTTACCTTAATGTTGTTGCCAGACGAATAGATATTGGGTAACAAGACCTTGTATTAGCTGTTTGTGTATGATTATTTCTGACATTTTTGCTTGGTTTTCATGATCTATTATCAAATGCATGTGAAAGATGACAGTGACAAATGACAATAACGATTTTATTTTTGTATTCTGTTTACACCGTACAGATTCTACATACAAATCCTATATATATAAATGTTCTGACAAGGGGTAGTAATAAAGGGAGATAATTCGCTCTATGATGATCTTGATGTATTTTACCGGTGAGACTAATTAATCAATAGTAACATAATTGGATAAAGTATTGAACTTAAAACTACTGGGGCTTTGAAATTAGTATCAGGATCTCAAGCTGCTGCTTTGCTAAAGATTGTGAAGCCAAAAACCGCTTTTATTCAAATGACCCTCCCCTCCGCACCCCCCCCCCAAAAAAAAACACCCAACAACTAAAAAACAAAACAAAAATTAAAAACAAAAACAAAAAATACAAATACCCAGACTCTAGATGGATATTTGGTCGCTAATAGTGAACAAAAACTGACATATATCTCCTAATTAATTCTGGTTACAAAGTTTACTTATCACGTCTTTTGTACAGCATGCTGTTAATTGCATTGCAGTACATAAGCTAGTCTTGGGGGGAGCTCTAGCTTGTTATTTTGTAATTAGACACAGAAGCGTATATCAAAAGCGTACCTAGGGCGGTCACATCGTGACGGTAAAAACTATTGTTTGTGTGTGTAAATTTAGTATAATATGCCTATACTACATGCAAAATAAAACATAAATGAATTGCTGTTTGAGAGATACCTCTCGGGCACTCTCATCTATCCTGAGACTTTGATGTAAATATTTACGTGTTAATATCTTTCTTTCATATACAGGTGCCACTGTTTGCCGCTGTTTGCCGCTGAGCCAACCTTTTTTTCAGTCCGCCCAGACACGTGATCATGCCGTGACCCTGTGGCCACGTGCACAATATCACACCAAAAAACGTGGTCATAATTCAAAAAACGTTTCCTGCTAAGCTAAATGTAACACATTAATGTTAATATTACAAACTGAAACTAAGCACAGGCACTTGAATTTAGCTATAAATAATAAAAGTAATATACCGGGTTCGTTTCGCAAATATAAACCTCAATATACGTCACATATATGCAGTTTCTTTGTATATTTGTTGTTTTATTATTTGCCTTTAAGTTACTATATGTAACTATAAATGAGCAATACATTTATGGAAATTGTATAATTAATGTCAAAAGTAAAAATACCATTCTGTGTTAGTTTGAGAACATTCGTATTGGTCCCAGTGACAATACTACATAATGATAATATCAAAAACTTCTAATTAAATTGAGAAAGCGGAAATTGAAACTTGCATAAATGAGATACAAGGAGAGACAACTCACTAGTTATGGTGGGGATTCCGTTCAACGATATAAAAATCTAGCTTTTTCATTGGCCGATGAAGTCACATGTGTATATTTTCTATTTATAT
>JAUMHH010165488.1:0-16940 GCA_032359455.1 Chlamys rubida | reverse complement strand
ATTTGTGAACCGCTTTGAGACGACCTACGAACTAGGTTGTGATAAAGCGGTATATAAGAACCTCGAATTATTACTATCATTATCTGCATATCTGTTACAGGTACGTTTATGAACTAGGTTGTGATAAAGCGGTATATAAGAACCTTGAATTATTACTATTATTATCTACATATCTGTTACAGGTACGTTTATGACAATAGACATCTGTCTGAAGAAGCTGGAGGATATCGGCCGCGTGGACGTCCAGGAGACCGTACGAAGGATCAGGTCACAGAGAGCCTTCAGTATCCAAATGCCGGACCAGTATGTGTTCTGTCACCTGGGACTCATAGAGCACGCCATGAGGCAGGGCAAGCTGCAGGAGATCGACTGGACAGGCTTCGACGAGAGTGACAGTGAAAGTGAATGAGTACCTATAAAATTACAGACAATTTAAATATTTCACAATGAAGTTTTGATTTGAAATGAGATTTTAACATCTCACAGTACAAATGTTTACGCTGTTGTAATATCCTATAGTAAAACTGACTGGGTATGAATTTCTACTGTATTCTATAACAGTGAAAGAGGCTGAGTTTGAAGTTAGACTAGATTTTAAAATGACATAGTGTAAATGACAAAGTTCAGATTTGGAGAATTTAATATTACAGTTAAGATTCAGTGAATTAAGACCCAAACTGATCAAGATATAATTTAGGCACATTAGATGTTGTTACTCAGAGTTTAAGATGATGTAAAATCACCAAGAAAATGCTAATGGTGATTGTTTTCGTGTCTTCTATTTGAAGGTTATAGAGTGCTATATATCCATTATCAAGGGATGGTCGATTGACTCATAAAATCATTGTTTCTGTGGAGGCTTTATAGGGATTGACTTCCAGATAATTTAAAGATGGAATCTATTAAAGAGAAAGTTTTTAACCTCTCAAGAGTGACAGTGGCTTTGTCAGTGAAATAACTGTTGTGTTGAATGGCTTCGTGGAATCGTGTAAGTCTGCACACTTTGTTTAGTCCATAAATGACTGTGGATATTCCACACTGCACACACTTTGTCATTCAGTAGATGTGGCATCAGGTTAACTCATTCACCCCTGAGGACACATTTCAACTCCTCCAATTCAAAGGTTGGAATAGTTCATTTTGAATTTTTACGGGTGAATGACTTGATCTGTATAATTTATTTTTCCACTTAAACACATAGTCAATGGGACATTGTAGAATTTCACCTGCCAGCAAACCTTGTGACATACGAGGAGTATACATACATGTATTTCTAATCCGCATACTTTATCGGCTTTTGGGCTACCGTTGAATAACTAGCAGACATTTTGCAACCTGCAAACTTCATCAGCTAATGCAATTAAAAGGAATATTGCTTGTCTGTAAACTTTGTCATTTAATTGATCACTAGTCAACAAACTTTGTCAGTTAATTGACTGTAGGAGAATATCACTTGTCCACAAACTTTGTCAGTTAATTGACTGTAGGAGAATAGCACTTGTCTACAAACTTTGTCAGCTCTTAGACTGATGTGAAAAATCACTACTCGGATAATATAACGTTATCAGTTAAATGATCATAGGAGAATATCACTTGTCTTCAAACTTTGTCAGTTAATTGACTGTAGGAGAATATCACTTGTCAACAAACTTTGTCAGCTCTTAGACTGATGTGAAACATCACTACTCAGATAATATAGCGTTATCAGTTCAATGATCATAGGAGAATATCACTTGTCTTCAAACTTTCTCAGCTCTTGGACTGGTGTGAAAAATCACTACTCAGTGAACTTTTTCAGTTAGTAGATCGTAGGAGAATATCACTTGTGTTCAACTTTTTTCAGTTCATTGGCTGCAGTGAACTACTTGGCGAAATATCACTGTCTAATCTTCCGAAATTGTCGAATAACTAAACACATTGAAGTATTGCTTACTGCTGTGGAACATTGCTAAACGGTAAAACAAAACTTGTCAATTCATTGATCACTGTGGATTCTTGCTAGTCCACAAATGTTGTCTGTTAATCGTGAATTTCAATTCAGTGGTATATTGATAGTCAGTAAAATAAGTCTGCTAGTTGATGCCTGTAGAACATAGCTATTGTCTAGAAACTTGTACCGTTGTGGAATCCTGTTTAATTTACATCGTCAAGTTAGGTAAAAAAATGTTTGTTCTGAATTAGGTTATTACAGCAGGCATTTCTCTTTCACCTACACAAATTGAAACTTTATCCAATTCAAATAATTTAAATGACTGTTACAGGTCATTATTCTTCACCTGGTTTAGTGGTAACTTTATAATCGTAACTGATAACTTTACAACCAATTCTTGTCATAAAGATCCATTCGTGAAGCCAGCTATACTGAGTTTGGAGTATTGAGGCATTGAGTTACATGTGTATCTTGTAGGTCAGTTGGCTAGGAACTCTTTAATGAAAGAGGTACAGAAGGTATAGACATGCAAGTACGTTCGTAAACAGCATTTGGGAATAATTGAATGATCATGTCAGAAGGGATTTTAAGGTCTTTGATTTCTTTCGGTTGTACAGTTCACGTATAAACACTGCTTTTAGTGGTAAAGTGAGAGACTGCAATTATGTGTGATGGTGTTTTAATCCAAAACGGATATATAAAGAAATACATGTATTGACAGAGGCTTTTGCATTTTTCAAATATTTCATTTTCCTCAATTCCACATGTGGCAGCAGAGATAATGGTATTGTAAACTGTGCTAGCTGTGGAAGTGTGATATTTCATGACCATGTCTACACTCATCTGTCAATCATATCTCACTTAGCAATCGTAGATAAATGTTGTATGTTAACATTTTTTGCATGCATTTTCTTAAACAAGGGGAAATAAGTTATTTTAAACTGTTGCAGTGAATCAAGAAAATTGATTTTGTTTTCCATTTTTTTTTTCAAGTCCAAAGCATCTTTTCTGCATGTTCTGTCCATGTGTACTTAGGTACCAAGAAATATAGATTATTTTTGTTAAAGTTTGTCTGTGAGACAAACCTCTTAGAGTCTGCGTGAAGTTTGTTGGTTAGCCAAACTATTCAGTCTGCTTATGATAGAATCTTAACTGTTTCTGGTGTCACTTTCTTAGAGTACATAAGTAACTTGTATCATTTTGCTAATGAATATTGTCTGTGATTAGTGAATACTTTTGAAGTGATAGGATGTCTGTAGTAATGGTTATAAGGTGGAAACTAATGCCTGTACTTCTATGACAATGCTAAATTACCTATCTAATAGCTAATTTAACGAGTCGTTCAATACAACAAAGTATATGTATTGCAATTTTAAAAAATAATGAATATAATATTCACATTTATTGAAGATTGGTGTCTGCTTATTAAAATATAGAAAAGGTTATAAAAGAATCAAAGAAATTGTGACTGAAATTGTGACTTTTCCCTAAAAACTAGAAAAAATATAATTTTAAATATGTTCCTAAATAATAACAAGCACTTATAGTGCATACATGAGTATTTTTACGTCACAATGCAAAAACAAAATGTAACTGTAGTATAAGAACTTGAGTGTCCGTTCAGGCCTGCAGGTGTATTGTTTATTGAAAGAAGCCTCCTCCTTTCACACATAGTGTTTAAGATGTTAAGTATGATTTTGTCTTTAATGCTACATAATTACACAATGTGACAGCGTTTGTTTTCCTGGTATGTCTATGTATATTTATTGGTTTTATTTTGTAACTTGTATATATACCTGTACTCTAATAGAAGAAACCTATCTTTTTTAAAATACATTGTACCACCTATTTGACATTTCATGGAAATTTGTACTGTACCTTTATTTGTGTGTGAGATTTGTATGGAGCATATGTACATTTGTATAGATATTTTGTACATTTGTATGGAAACTTTGTACATTTGTATACTTTATTCTACATTTGTATGAAGATTTTGTACATTTGTATGGGAAATTGTACTTTTGTATGGAATATATTGTACATTTATACAATTTTATGAATGTTTTGTATATTCTTATGGAAATCATACTTTTGTATACATGATACATTTGTATACATTATTTAATTGTACAATATTGTTGGAAGGTTTTGTACATTTGTATGGGAAACGATACATTTGTATGGAATATTTATCAATATTTTGTACAGTTGTATGGGAAATTATACAGTTGTATGGGAAATTATACATTTGTATGGAATACATTGTACAGTTACACAATTGTATGAAGGTTTTGTACATTTGTATGGGAAACTATACATTTGTATGGAATATTTATCAATATTTTGTACATTTGTATGGGAAACTATACAGTTGTATGAAATAAATTGTTAATTTGTATGGATATTTTGTACCTTGGTATGTGATATATTGTACATTTGTATGGAAATTTTGTACATTAGTGCGAACAAATTTCTATATTCGCATGGCAGTAAACACATTGATTTTGTGTTACTCTTCCAGATTATATTCGCATGGCAGTAAACACATTGATTTTGTGTTACTCTTCCAGATTAAACTGGAAACTGTTGAAGGTTTTGCGTATTATGCAGAGGCCGTGATTACCATGATGTATATGTAGCTGACCAGCTTTAAGTTGTTTTGTACTAGTCTGCATACAAGCTTTATATATATGAATCATTAACAATTCATTGTGTTAAATTTTTATATTAAATTGTATTTTGGCTATGACTATTATATATTCAGCATTCTACTGTTTGAATTTTTTTTTTTCAAACCTGTTATAGTTTATTCTTTTGTTGGTTTAATATAATGATAATTAACAAAACTTCTTTTGAACATAGGTACTTATATTAAGGTACATATACTAATATATCATTAAAACTGTTAACTTTTGTTTTTTACGATGATTTCATGAACCTTTGCTTTAACAGAATGGCTACTAGTTCCTATTTCCAAAGCTGAAGATTTCTAAAAGAGCAAAGTAGACGAAAAGGTCCAAGGGAGGTAACTTCCATACAAATTTTGAGACTTTTGACTAGAATATGGTCCTCATAAGATAACCAGAATTAATTTGAGATGATTAATTCCCATTATCAGCAAATTCAGATATCTAGCACAAATTCAAATAATTTAGATATATCCAGTAGTTGTTTTCCATTTGAGAGTTAAAACTTCATGAATGTGTTTCTCATACATGTACAACCATGAGAACAGACATTTACAGAAATACTTCAAGTAATTAACAATATTTGATAAAACTGCCTCTCTTTGTTTATTTAATTGTTAAGGTAACTTCTTACTCTAATAATCTCTTTCTTTGGATATTGACTTAAATCTGAACCTGAATCGTGATCCTAAAAAAAATGATAAGAAAATTTATTTCCATACACAAAAAAAAAAGACAAAATGGCATGTTCATAGTGTCTGTCAGAGGATATAATTTCAAACAAAGTTTTGCTTCTGTGATAATATTATAATGTAAATAGCACTAATTTTAACTTATTTTTTCTTGACTATCATCTTGGCAAAGTTGACATTTTTCTATACCTATTTTCCACAACCATTTTACACTTAGTCACTAACTATATATCCTCAAAACATATTTTCAGCTCATATTTTTGTTGTTGATTTTTTTCTATTAATATATATGCTAGATATTTTTCTTGGCACACAGACCTATATTATGTAAGTATTGTAGCGTTAACCATATCTGGCTGATATCAAACACTGAATGTCATTACCGGAAATATTCAGTTTGTTATCTCGTACTTATAAATTGGCCAGTAAAATGTTGTTATAAACATTAAGTTATCTTTTATAAGTTATTAACACATCATTGTATTCATTATGTACTGACCACCTCTATCCTGCGTTCATGATATACTGGTTATGATATCCACACTTATATTATGGGCGTTTTCCGTCCCTCTGTCCATGTATCCCTTTATTTCTATTTTCGCTTTAACTCAATCGCCCCCTGAAGTCACATTTGAACTCTTCCAATTCAAAGGTTGGAATAGTTCATTATGAAATTTCAGGGGTGAATAAGTTAAATTGTAAGGGTAATAGATCGTTAATTAAAATATCTCTCACAAATACTTAATCAGGAACATCAAAATAAGGAATATTGTATCTGCTGACATTGTTTTTATGATTTCAAATCCTGGAGAATAAGTTGATTGAAATAATCACAAAAAAATTAGTGAAGACCATTACAGTGATATCAAGGTTAAGGTCATTGTTAAGGGTCAAAGTTCAAATGTTTTCTGAATGACCAGACATTTGTCAACTTTTTTGAAAGATTGTGGATTTAATCTTCAGATTTCTGACGTTTCTCGTTTAAATATTGACTGATATTGGATGGGGGTTGTTTCCCTTTGATTAGTGTTTCCTAACACCAATCTGTATTCTCTGAACTTTTTTCAACTTCAGAATCTCACGACAAAGACAACAAATGGCTATTGTTTCGGATGTAATGTCTGTATATGATGTTTTATTTTTTTTCGTGAAAGCCTACAATTTGTTTAGAATAAGAAATGTTTTGTTAAATACATGACATCAAAACACCACTTCCTATTTATATTGCTAGTTGTACATTCTTTCATTACATTTCATTTCATGTAAGAAGTTTTTTATGTAAATTATGTCAATAGTATTTTGCTGTATATTTCACATTTGCATTGGTTTGCATATGATTAACTTTCTTCAAGGCAGAAATTGTTTGCTAATAAGTCCAGATAACCAGTGAACGAGAGAAATGTATTGGTCAGATAAAATGTGTTTGTTTTAGATAAAGAAGATGACGTGGGACTTGGCTACTGGCTAAATCTTTCTGAGATACACTCTGTTGTGTTATGAATTACTTTCTAAATCCAACAGTGTATATATTTTGGATCACAGTGGCTGTATTGGTCGGCCATTTTGTCAAGGTAACCAAGGTGTCATACAAGGTCACTAAATTGTCAAGGGATGCAAAGCTGTAAATTGTCAGGGTAGCCAGGTTGTAATAAAAAGACAAGAAATTGTCAAGGTTGCCAATAATTAATACAAGTTCACCAAATTGTCAAAGTCATCGAGTTGTAATACACGAGTATCAGGTACCAAATTCTCAAGCTCGCCCAGTTGTAATACATGGATACCACATTTTTGGTCACCAGGTTGTGATATAAGGTCGTCAAGGTTAGCACAAGGTCACCAAGCTTGTTTGGTTGTAATACATTCACTAAATCGTCAAGGTAACCAAGTTGTAATGTGAAGGCACCAGATTGTCATTGTCACCAAGTTCCTTGCCCTGTTGTCGTACTCGCTGTTTCAATAATATTTCTTCAATGGGCGATGTCTGTCAACGTTGGCAAACAGGTCTCTGTTGGAAATTGAAGTTATGGTAAATGTAAGTACAGTGTCATTATTAAGCATGATACTGGGTATACTGAGCCAGTTATACCCTGTCTATATGTAAATGTTGTATACAGTGTGTTTATAGTCTACATTCTATGATCAAACTTCATTGTTGTCGACACTTTTGTAGAGAATGCCAGCGAGAAGCTGCACAACCATTTTATCGCCTAACATCCATCTTTTTCGTATTTATTTAAATTTCTTTTCTATTTTTTATTGTACAAAATGTACTATAATATTGATTATGCTTAATTTATACAGTATTGATAATATTGTTGTAACTGTTGTACCCAATGACAATAAAGATGTATGCTAATGTGTATGCTGTACGTCGTGTGGTATTTTGCTAATTTTTTAATTAATTTTTATATAGGAACTACATTGAGTTTTCATTTAATTAGGGCCCTGCATTAGAGATGTGGTTGCCCTATAGTAATCACATTGTCGTTCTGTCTATCAGACTGTCTGTCCTTCTCTCTGTTCATCCACACTTTTGTTTCCTGAGGCTACCTCAGAACCAAAAGGACTGATCTTTTTGACCTTTGACATGGAGATACACTTTGATATGTAGATGTGGTCTCAATTATGGTGTCTCATCAAGGAGTTTTATTTGAGTTTATACACAAAAGAAATATGACATAGGTGTATGGTAAATTTGCATGTTTCTCAGTTTAAAAATGTATTCAACTACATGGCTACCTTCTCACAAATTATGTGGCTATGTCAGGCCATTACTGATAAATCAAAGCAAGGGTTTAGTGTCCTTGGCTAAGATGTTGGCAGACTTATCTCACATACCGGTAAGTGACTTTTAAAGGGACTGAGGTCAAATTTATTTAAACATGAGAGAAAGCCAGTTCACAATACACAATCGCTAGGCGTGAAGAGACAAACTGAAGAGACAAACTTGAACATGCTACCAGGATTGGCGCAGGGTCCAGAGCCACCCCATGGGACTTCATCTCTGGGTCATGACATTGTCCGTATACTCGTATATACGGATCTCATCTAAATGCTATGAAGAATCCTTGGTCCTCAGATTTTTGATTATTGTTATATGAAAGAAAGGTCCCCTGGGGATTTAGTGACAGAGCATTAAAAGGGGTATTTCAAAGCCTACTCCTCCAAACAAGTTGACCATATTTCAAACAAATTAGCTGTTAAGCTCCCTTGGGTTGGGACCAGGGAATTTATTAATAACTATATATTCTATGTATTTTTACCTTTTTTCAAATGTGTGTTTCATCTTCGATATTCCATGTGTTATGTCCACTTTCCTTCTCTGCACCCATGGAATATATATGGCAATATGCCATAGCAGAATGAAAGGCTTGCTGCTAGCTATTTGATTGGTCTCGGGTAAAGAAACCTGACCAATCGATAGGCTTATACCTTTCCTTTGAAGATTAGAGAGGAGCGCTACGTTGTGGATGAGACAAGTAGACTAGATCCACTGATGAACATCGAAAGTATCTCGCGGTCGCATAACGGTAAAATTGGCTGGCTTTGAAGTCTGGTATGGCTTCTCTGTAATCTTCAAAGGATAAAAAGCAGCTTAGCAATTGGTCATGTTGGTTTTAATCTGAAACCAATCAAATAGCTAACAGCATGCCTTCAATTTGTTCATGACATATTCTAGGGTTCCACATCATGGATGCTCCAGGTGTAAAGCTCTTCACACCCCTGTTATATGCCATAGCAAAATTGAAGGCATGCGACTAGCTTTTTGCTTGGTCTCTGGTAAAAAAAAACACCTGACCAATCGCTTAGACTGATGCCTATCTTTTGAAGATTACTGAGGAGCGATCGTAACCCCTGGTGTACCGAGGATATACGGTAACGTGCCCGTAGTCTTTGTTCACCATTTGATAGAAAATATATTATATGTCTGTTTGAGAACTCATTTCTTATTCAATTGGCAAAGAGGAAAATCATTTACAGGTGAAAAATAATCATGTGCTCATATTTATATAACGCTTCCAATTTCTAGTTTTCGGGCTATTGAGTTAACATGGACTTATCATGACTATTGTTTAAACTAACATCTTCGTAGTCTTTATATTTTAAAGTATTAATGATATTACTGAAATTTAACTTGATGAATTACCGGTCTTTCTAGAAGAAGGAAACAAAAATCTGATGGGCATATCGGTAAAATAAATTTTAGAACTGAATCTTGATAGCGTTTGAAAATTATGCGACACTTCACCATCAAAATATACTTGAGTGTGATAGTCCGGTAAACTTAGTTGAGAAAACAGGGAAGTTATGCTATGAACATGCCTAAGCTAGTTATCATAAAAGATTGTGTATAAAAGAGCGCAAGTTCAATATCTGCACGCTGTGCTCCACCTTTCGAAATTAAAAAAGGATAGCAAAATATTTCTAAACATTTTCTTCAGATTGGTAAGTATGTTCAAGCGGCAGATAAAGGAAGCCATATGGATACGCCTTAGTGGGCCAGTTCTAAATCGAGACGAGGGGGCTCAAAGACTCTTGCACATCTATGACCAAGTATTAAACAAAGCGTAGTTTAATCGAGTCATTTCGGTACATATATAACAACTATTATACATACGCTGTACGAATAGACTTCGATTTTGTGGATAACTTGTACACATTTTACACTGTTGTGTACATACGCTTCACTGGTCATTTGAATTGTCTGATGAAGGTGAGAGTGTACATATCGTACAAGTCATCGAAACGTCACATAGAAAACGTTATTGGTTGTGTAAAAGAACTTTCTTAATAAAGAATAGCAAGAATTTGGGACCTCTTTTCAGTATGCGACAGCTCCACCTTCCACAGGACTTAAGTAAAGCAAGAAGGATGTCATGCTCCGGACAGATTTAGTTTTGAGGCCTATTACTTTCTGTAGTTTTGTTAGGTTTTAATCTTCCCAGCATAGATTTTTCTCTCATTTTGATCTGCAAAACCGGGTTTGTCCCGTTTAAAATTCTCTTAATATTACTGGAAAATTTGACGGCAATGTTTAAAAAATATCCTGGTTCTGCGGCAAGGAGAATGCGGGTTTATGTGATCTTCATCAGATACGTCCTGATTAATCACTTATCAGTATAGGGCACAGTTTTACTTTTTATCACTGAAAAGTTTTTTTATCAAGAAATCATGTTGTTGAATTGAATTCTTGGTTTCATCAGAAATACCATAAGAAATCATTTTTCAGTACAATTATTATGGTAAGAAATTAAATAAAAACAAACAATTTAATTTCTGATATCAAGATATATATTGGAATTCGATTCAGCGATGTGTTAAGAATAATACTTAAAGTCTAAAAAGTATTAAAAGTATTTTTTTTTCGGATTTCAAATCCACACGTACATACAAGTGGTGGACTTATCACGGATGAGTGATTTAGGATTCACATACAAAGTACATGGGTGTACTGCATTCGTAAGTACTAAGCCACTGGAAAAGGACATACAGGACTACGCACGGCTTGCCATCAGGGTCTGAGAAGTCAACAAGCTTCTGTTGTAGGGGCTTGCCGTTGCCATCCCACCATCCCCAGAGTCCGTTTACGAATGAGTAGCCACCACCCACTCGAACTGTCTGCTCACCTGGCACGAAAAAAAAAGTTCATTACACACATGCTTACCAGTGAGCACGGACGGGACTCACGTGACATAAGTTGGCGAAACCACGCATAAACAACATGTCCGACCAGCCAGCCTCCGAATCGACAGCGCAGACAAAGACAGGTACGATATTAGACTCAACGGGTCTCGTGAGTCGAGACATAGCCCATAGACACCATTACCGAATTGAGTGATTGAGTATATATGTAGTTATTTGCGACAAGGTACATTAGTACACGTCATCTTTGACATCTAGTGGTTCCAATCTCAATATCTGTTCTACCGTTACACCTCGGAATATGTCACGGCAAAATCGAAAACTCTTAACGCGACAACTTGCGGATTATACAAGTAGATTTGTTTGTTGTAATAATAATAATAATAACTATAGAACTGTAAGCCAAATGCTAATTAATACCCCCACACCTATATAAACCAGAACTGTAAGCTAAAGGCTTACTAAGGCAAAGCATTGCAAAGCAATATAGTCTCCTACCAGTAATGATTTCTTTATTGACTGAGCTGTAAACTTATTTAAGTATATAGGTAACTGACATACTTATGTATTCCCTCCCCATGCCAAAACATACTTGCAAACGAAATGTTGTTAGCCCAGATGAACAATTTTGCTAAAATCGTCCTAGTAGTAAAAGGAAGAGATGTCAGGACAAAGATTTTTAACAAAGGGACATAACTCCTTAAAAAGGGTCGAAATGAACAAAATACTACTCTGATGCACGGCATCTGGGAGTTATTTATCTGTTAGCTTTCATTGAAATTGGCCCAGTAGTTTAGGAGGTAGACACAGTTTTTTTCAACAAAGGGCCATACCTCTTTTTAAAAGGGTCGGAATGAAAAAGTACTACTTGGATGCACAACGTCAGGGGGCAGTTGCCATATCTGTAAACTTTCTTTGAAATTGGCTTAGTCGATTAGGAGAAGTTGTCAGGACAAGGATTTTTCAACAAAGGGCCATAACTCCATAAAAAGGGTTTGAAAAAAAATACCTGGATGCATAACTTTAGTTGGTAGTTATCATATCTGATATATTCCATTGAAATTGAGAGCATAGTGTTGGAGGAGTTGTATGGAGAAGTATTTTTCAACGAAGGGTCATAACTTTGTAAAAAAAAAGGGGGACAGAATGAAAAAATAATACCTGGATGCACATCTGCAGGTGGTAGTTATCATATGTGGAAAGTTTCGTTGAAATTGGTCCATTACTTAAAAAGAAGTTGTCCGGACAAATTTCTTCTACTGACAGACAGACAAATTACTCTAAAGCGCTTTACAACATATGGATAATAGTATTAGTCATAAGAGGTTAAACAAAAACAAAGGCTTGCAATCACTTTTATACATTAGGCAAGCAGATAATGCACGCAATATGCACATAAACGAATAAACAAAAAGGGGTATAATCCACAAGTCGTCTGGAATTGATAGAGACCAACGGAATCGTGCGACAGCATTACAGTAAAATCCACAGGATTTGAACTTGGATGCAGTTCCTTCTTTACGCCTGAAACCAATCAAACAGCTTTCCGCGAGCCTTCGATTTGTTCATGATATATTCATCCTCGTAACTCAAGGGTTAACACTCACTTACGGTCTCGGCACCCCTGGAATATGTCATGACGAATTTGGAAGGCTCTGAACTCGCCATCTTGTCGACGAGACAAGAAGACTAGTTTGATCCTTTGATGTACGTCAAAAGAATCTCGCGATCGCATATATAACGGTAAAATTGACTGGCTTTGAAGTCGAGTGTCGCTCCTCTATCTTTTTATAGGACAGGTAACAGCCTAGCGATTGGTCAGGTTTTTTTTTATCTGAGGCTAATCAAATAGCTATCTTCTTGTCTTCAATTTTGCTATGACATATTCCAGGGGTGCAGAAAGCGCAAGTGAGCGTAACCCCTGGAGAATCGAGGATGTGATATATTGTGCAGAGAAGAAATGTTTTACGGGAATGGAGCTTAAGGATTTTGAAGACGGGATGCATTTACTACTCTTGGCAGTGCTGTCTATGACAGAGATACACTGCGATCAACCTTTTAAATTGATGACACCAGCTTGGTGGACGAGAACTACGACGCAATGATGGAAGAGGTTGTATATGTCCAAATAAACTACAGGGGGTACCGTTACTCGCATACTCGATACTCAAGGGGATACGCTTATTTTCGCTCTCTGCACCCCTGGAATATGTCATGGCAAAATTGAAAGCACGTTGCTAGCTATTTGATTGGTCTCAAGTAAAAAATTAAACTTACCAATCGCTAAGCTGATTTCTGTCCTTTGAATATTACAAAGGAGCAACACCCGACTTCAAAGTCTGACAATTTGACCGTTACACTAGCGCGAGATTCTTTCGAGTAAGTGGAGTATCGAGGATGCGGTACTCGATGACTGGAAGTTCAAAGAAATTATCTGGTACCATTTACAACATGAACTTGTTGATTTCATACTTATGGTAAAGAAATGATTTAGACATAAAGCTATCTGGAAGATATCCAGGAAGTCATATAGTTGCCGTAGGTGACTACATAGAACACAGATTCGACTTCAGAGCCACCACTAGCACCACTATTACAACTCCTATAGTGTATTAAAGAGATTCTTCTGATACACCAACTCCGACAAACCAAACTACACAAGGAACTATGAAGAAAAGCAGATATCACACGGGTGAGATTAGGACTAGAATCTAAAGAGCTGAAACACAAAATAGAAAATATACCAGTATAAATGTATCTACCGATAAAGAATAGGAAATCGTGGATGGTCGAGGAGACAATAAATCGAGCCAAAATGAAATACAATATAGCAAAGCAGCAAGAAATCTAGCAACAGCTGCACAAATGAATGCCGAGAACAGCTACAAAGAGATAATAGGGGAAACAAGAAGGACAACTTTTGAAGATACATTAACTTTAAAGCAAAGAGAAGAACAAAAGTAGGACAAAGAAACGGAAGAAGTGTACGTAGGATCGGAAACTAAGGATGTAGGAAAGGAACAACAGCTTAATAAGTAGCTTCTCCAGCAATATTTTTACCGCCGAAGGTATGCTACCTTTTCAAGGCACACACAAAAGACATAAAGAGGATGTAGAGAATAGTATAATTATATAATAAGCTCGCTAGAACTGATGAACTTCATCCAAAGGCGGGATGATATGAAATCAGAAAAGACAACGAGGCACTCAATGGAACCATTAATCTACAGCAAACCTGCAGAGAACGGAAAATACCAAAGGAATGGAGAGAAGTAAATAGTACATCAAACATGAAGAGATGTGAGGCAAATAGAAATACCAGAACTACAGACCGTTTGGTCGTTGAAAATGGTGAAATATAGTATGTAGAAAATACGCCTCATCATTGATAAGAGACAAAGTATGGAACTTCTAGAGGTGAAAAACATAATGGAACAACAACATGGATTCAGAAAAGGGAAGTTAACCACATAAGAACTATTGGAATTTCCGAGATGCATCATTGGGTATGTAAATACATGTAACTACATTCTAGGCCTAAACATGAAAAAAGATAATATCATCAAAGACAATGGTCAGAAAATGAAAATAATGATAATTGAGAAAATGAAGAGAAAACAGTAGCATTTGATGTAAGCCTAAATGACAACATTCAAAACTGTTAAGCAGGCGATACAATTCAGAAAGTATGCTCGAAAGAGCATTATCATTTATGGTTAAGATGCAATTCTGCCATTTTTTTAAATCATTGATCTGGCCTAAAGTCGAGTATGCGGTAACAATATGGAGCACAATGTTGCAGAATGACATCACAGAGTAAGAAAACAAGCGGAAGAGTATGACAAAGATCGTGCATGATTGGAACACATGGCCTACAAAGAACCTTAACTCCAGGTTGTTCTTTGTCTCCCAACCCTCAACCAGAGAACTCCCAGTAAGAGGAAGAGCAATGGCACAACACTTTTTCAATTCGGGAACCGTCGGTACTATACGTACAATGTATGTAAACGAGAAAAATATTTTCTCGTTTACGGAAAGTGCCGACGGTTCTCGGGTGAACAATTTCACCTAATGATCAACAAGATTTACCATATACTCTTTACTGTAGCATACAAATCAAAGACAGACGAGCAGACACATGCTAGTACAATCGCATTTCCAGGCTGGACTGTAGTTTGGAATTTTTTTCACAATCCGTGCGACAAAAGACTGGAATAGCTTGGGCAGATTGTGCATACAGAAAGTGCACTGAGTGTAGGTCCAATCGAAACAACTCATGATTTTTACACGAGAATCAATACTCACTGTAAATATATGAACTTAAACTTCTCTTGGAAATATGACGAGGTGATACAGAGTGTCTAGTGTACAACGGCGTTCTATTTTATTGTAAGTATGATTACACGATGGCCTTTTTGTGTTTTTACTGATAACATACGGAAGTATGCATGTAAAAAACACCAAATAATGTTAAACTTACGGAGTATCACGCTTGGAGACACGATCCTGAAGAGAAGATCCTTTTTGGCCTCGGTGTCAATCACGAACAATCTCATCCCCAAGGCAGCACAGCTTGATACTGCGTCATCCTGATTGGCCTTCTGCATGACAACCTTGTATGTCACTCCTGTCACGTGATCTGTCATCGGGGTGTCCATATCTGTTTATATAAGTTAGACTCGCTTTATTCTCTTAAATTGCCAAATTATAAATTCGTTAGTATGAAATATATCAAAAATATTTAAAGGTTTTCTGTTGGATATCAAATATATTTCAGAAGTATTGCAGATGTTTATCAAAATCACTATTTCGTTAGCACAAGGGACATCAGAACAAGTATTCAATCCATTGAATGTTTTTTCCTCATTTCGAGAATTTTTAAATGCCCCATTCCCTTTTGTTAAAAAGCGGTTCTTAACTTTCTCGTTCCCTGCTAATTTGGACTAAGTTCAGTGTTTATGCATGTTGATATGCAATAAATCAATTAAAAACCTAATAAAAACTATAAATTAAAGAAGATATTTATAAACAGTTATTTAGTTGTTACAATTAACCGAGAAAGTATAAATTAGCCATTAAACCACGCAAAAGTTAACATCGAGGCAATTTAACCATTACGCCCCTGCGCGGTTCTTTTGATGCACATCAAGATATAAAAGTAGTCTTCTTTTATACTTTCGATTCCGTCATAGCATATTTCAGGGTGCAGAGAACGTAAGAAAGAGCATAACCTCTAGAATCTGCAATTCGAAAAAATATTTTAAAAAATTAACAAGGTTCCGTCATAAAACACAACTGTAACATAACTAACCTGGGTCACAGAAGTAGAGGGTGTCGTTGTTAGTAACGATAGCCATGTTGTTGTCATTTATTCTCGGAACGCACTTGTTGAATCGATACCCCACGCATCTTTTGTGGGCGTGACCATAGGAGAATGATTGACAGGTGACGTCACGATGACAGCGGGTGGCACACTTTCCAAGATCCTCGGCGGATGAGTCGGAGATGATGCCACTACTGTTAATGGCTACTTCCGGTAGCTGGGTGTACTCGAACTGTTTTTTTCCTTCCATCGCTGATGAGATATAATTTTCATGATATTACAGTCAACTCATCGTACAACGGGCAATCGAAAAACACGTAGCGAAATCGCTAAAAATGAGGACTGGTGTCACGTTGATTTTTTTTTTTTATTTATTCATGGTTTTGGCAATTTACTCAAATTAATGGCATGAAACAATATGGTGTTTTGGTTGTCATAAGTGGCGCCTTTATGCATGCGGAAAGTTTAATTCGTGCATCAAAGATAAAAAAAATTTTCAATATAATATTAGATTAATTGTTTGATGAACATTTGATCATATTGATAATGATGATGATGATGATGATGATGATGATGATGATGATGATGGATGATGATGATGATCTATCTCGATTGCTTTTAAGATATTTAATAAAATAATAAAGATATCTCAATTCGTCAATGAA
>JAUMHH010165477.1:0-16940 GCA_032359455.1 Chlamys rubida | reverse complement strand
ATGATACTAGCCTAGGCCTCCACAAAACCATACATATGATACTAGCCTAGGCCTCCACAAAACCATACATATGATACCAGCCTAGGTCTCCACAAAACCATACATATGATACCAGCCTAGGCCTCCACAAAACCATACATATGATACTACCCTAGGCGCCTCCACAAAACCATACATATGATACTACCCTCGGCCTCCACAAAACCATACAGACGATACTAGCCTAGGCCTCCACAAAACCATACTTATGATACCAGCCTAGGCCTCCACAAAATCATACATATCATACTACCCTAGGCACCTCCACAAAACCATACATATGATACTACCCTCGGCCTCCACAAAACCATACATATGATACTATCCCAGGCCTCCACAAAACCTATGTACAATACTTCCCTAGGCCCAAACCAATGTTACCTATACTACAGTCCCGAGTATTACACCAATGACTTGTATCCCTCGGCAGTATTGACCAGGAATACCCATCAATTATACATAATAATGCCTATTTTTGCCTTCCTCAGCAGTCTGCTGCTGGATGTCAATCTATCCTACCATATAATCACAAGATATACACGCTCCCAAAACCTCGGCTCTAGGCAGCTTAATATACTCCAGACAACACAGCTCCAACTCCCCGAGACCTGTCCCAGCCTCCGAAGCTGCTACAGTGTACAGTACTACAGTTTGAGATGTCTACTCCGACTCCCACCACCTAACGACCCACTGTCTTAAAAGACTTTTCTTATGTCTTTTACAAATTTGTTGTTTACATCTGCATTAATTGGAACGTTCGTCTGGCAGTGTTCCTTACACCGCGGACCACGAACCTTTGTTTACAAACAATAAGTACTTGGCAGGTGTACCGATATACACCCATACTGCTTTCAGGAGAGCTTTGAAAAGTACTTACAAAAACAATCTTGTCACATTTTCTATTCAGTCAATGAAAAGTACAAATAAGATAGCTAACAGACAAAAACAACTCATTAAATTTTTGTCTTTACACGCTATGAAAAGTACGATCAAGAAAGGTCTCAGTACACAATAACATTCTTTGAAAGCAACTGAGTGGGCTATTAGGAAGGTTCTAAAAGATATTTACCAAAAGTCAGATGGACCAGCCAAAGGCAACAAGTGCCTACAAATACTTTTATATAATATACAAAAAGAATTTCTATAGTCCAGTCATCTTTGATGGCGGCAAAGTTGAGTGGCCAGGGCACTGGGAAAACACTAGTTGGATTGTGGGGTGACCGAGATGCTGGGAAACTTTTGTATATCTATCCCCTAAAACAATAGCTGATTAGTTGGACAACTGCATTAGTGGTGGCTGGATTAATGAGGCTGGATAGTGGGACAACCCAATTTTAGTGGTGGCTGTATTTACTCATTCACCCCTGAAATTTCAAAATGAACTATTCCATCATTTGAATTGGAAGAGTGCGTTCCTGTGGCAGAACACATCTAACAGAAAAGTGTTTACAGTTACGAGTTTTCATGTTCCTCATCAATCTTCTGTCATTTTCTTTCTCGAATTCCAATTTTTCTTCATTAAAGCAGTGCAACTTTTATAAGAGCATGCCTACACAATAACATGGTAGTACACCAAAGCCTTCCGGAGACTTGGAGTCTGACAAAGTTCTTTACAGCTGGTAACAATTTCTGCTAGCTCCATCATCCAATGTACATCAATATCTAATACACATCTTATGATTTTTCATATCTTTATTCTTTTGTATGGTATTGTACGGTATATACAGAATCACAAATGAGTTTTCATTTCTTACAAGATTTATGAAATGATTTTTAAAGTTTTTATGATACCGGTAGCTCAGTAAATTAAGCCTCTCAAGAATGATAATTTGGAAAGAAATTTCAGCTCTATAATGAAATGGAAACAAATTCAATATGCTTTTTATCACATAACTAGGTATTAATTTGTGCAAATATATTACGAAAATTACAGATTTGTTTTTTCCTGATGCTATTTCCAAAACATATGACATCAAGTTTATTGTTCTAATTGTGATGTCATATTTGAATGATCTGCTATTATGCAAATCTGACAAGGTCATACTCACTGTATTACACTGGTGTGTATATTGTATTAAATATGGTAATGTCTTGTGACATAACTTTGCAAAATACAAACAATTTCTTAATTTGCCCAGGATATTTATTAGGCTAAATACGGTAACAAGAGGTGAGGACAGCTACAGGTGTATTCAAGTGTATGCTAAGTGCCCAGGACATTTATTAGGTTAAATACGGTAACGAGAGGTGAGGACAGCTACATGTGTATTCAAGTGTATGCTAAGTGCCCAGGACATTTATTAGGTTCAATATGGTAATGAGAAGTGAGGACAGCTACAGGTGTATTCAAGTGTAAGCTTAGTGCCCAGGACATTTATTATGTTAAATACGGTAACGAGAGGTGAGGACAGCTACAGGTGTATTCAAGTGTAAGCTTAGTGCCCAGGACATTTATTATGTTAAATACAGTAACGTGAGGTGAGGACAGCTACAGGTGTATTCAACCTGTCAGAATACCTGTCCAGGTATCAGGTATGTCAACCTGTACCTGTACAACATGTAGCAGCTGAGACAAAGCAATGATACTTCAAAAAGGTACATCAAAAGTCGGTCAAGCGTGGGAAATAGTTTCTGTGATACACGACTTGTAATAAACACACGAGGTGCTGACAATGTTTTGTATCATTGTGTACAAAAAAATGTAAACAAAACTTTGTCCTGATCTTACAGTACATTGTAGACCTATATATAGATCTGTAGTGAAGTACAGGAAAAACTTTCATGAATCAATTTTTGAAGAAAAACCTTTACAAAGTTATTCTATAAAATATCAATGATATATACAACTTCTTGATAGATGTACATGTATCGGCTGTTTCATTCCCCAATTCCAATGACTCAGAATTTTTTTCTTTTTGAAAAGTTAGTCTAGTGTGCTTTTTAAAGAATACCTTCAAATTAAGATTTACAATGTTATCATTGGCATTATTGTTAATACAAGATGTACTTGTCTGTCATTTTTTACAGATGTATTCCATGCAAAATACACCATCTGATGATGTATTTAACAGAATCATTTTTTTTTTTTTTTTTAATTTGAGCCGTTGAACAAAAGACACAAAATACCAGAAGTCCAGGGCCCGTATTCATGAAAACCTTTTCATACTAAAGCATGGCATCTGTGCTCATACCAAACTTTCTTGCAACTCACTCAAATCATGTAAAATTATCAAAAAGTCAAATGTAAACATTGAAAACAGTATTCGGATTTAACTTTCTTCAAATTTTTCCAAATCATTGACAAAACAACATATTTTTGTTAATTTATAACCAGAACAAGAAATTAAGCTTGAGTACAAACTCCATGCTTGAGCATGAGAAAGGTTTCATGAATACGGATCAAGGAGTCAAACAAGGGACCTATCTTACACATTACCAATGTTGCTATCTAGGAAATGTAAATGCACAGTATCAAAATGAAAGCTAAAATTTTGCCAAGGGAAATAACTCTAGCCCAAAAAAAATCTTGAAGTTGCTTTATCTTTTTTTTATACAAAGGAAGAATACTCAAAGTAAAAGAAAAACAGCCCTGGAACAGAACTGTTTTCCTTGATTATAAATTGTGTGATGGGTTCCTTTACCCTAATCTGTTATAGTGGTCATTTATCATATACTAAACTGTTGCTGTTTTCATCTGTATTATTGATTCAGGTAAGACAGATAGAGACAGCATCAGCAAAATAACCAATTCACTGGAACAAAATCCGCAGAAATAAATGTTTTTGTCCAAGCAAAACTGTGTGCATTATTGATATCCATTCTTCGAACAAATGTGTATATAATCAAACGGAAAACGAATATGACAGATTTTCTGAATGAATGATTTCCCATAATATCGTATAATCTGTTTCGTAGAGATGTTTTGATCGCAAATGCTTCTGGCATCGTTTTACAGAAAAACAGAAACAAACTAGTAATTGAAACAGATTGAATGCATGATAAAAAATATATCGTCTAACGTGTAAAAAATTTGTTTCAGAGAATCACGACCAGTCGAGTGACACAGACTGAAGCAGTCATACATCAAGGTTTGATAGAATACACAGCAGCAAAAAAATATCGACAATTTAAAACATTATTTTCCCTTAAATTCATGATAAATCGAGTGCCCCAGACAGTGAAATAGTTCTAGATCAAGGTTCCAATTTGGAGCTGAATATCTCATAGCCGTTTTCTTGCTAAATAACAAAACTTCGGAGAGCAAGTCACTCGTACTGAAGTATCCATCAAAATAGAAAGTCGTTCCAAAACAGGAATAATGTCCGTCGGACAATAAAGCACAGACCAGTTCTCATGCATCAGGTGGTTGATCGCCGTGGAAACCAAAAATGACTGGTTATATTAGACTTTATACACAATAAAAAAGACCAGCTAGAATTTTATTTCCCAGTCCCGTATTGTCAAACAAGATCGGACACACATCCATTACTTGTTTTTATTTTAGCGGGATTAGTTTATCGGAAGCTGGTGTCCAGAAAGGATGACTGCTTCCTATACTGGCTTACACTGAAGTCCGATAAAGGATCGATGGCTCTCCTTGTCAGATCACGGCTGAGTGTTACAAATGTCTTCACGTCAACTTTCACACGTAACTGTCAAACAATGCTAATTCAATTAAACCCTAGTGAACTCCTAGACATTACATCTTTATGTAGAACCAGACAAATATTATTTTAGAGGAAATGGAAAATTCATGAATATATTGAACTAATCCAGGGGTTTATACAGGCTGATTTTAGGACTGATAATGAGTCAAATCTGCTCTCATATCATGTTTCTGTTTTCCCATCTTTTATAAACAATATCCAATATTTTTTAATTTATTTTAAAAATGAAATAATATCGTGAATATGTAATGAATAAAACAACTATAATTCTAAAACACAGTATGTGGGAGTGTTCTTAACATTAATCAGATAAGAAGATAAGGTAGAATACTTTATTACTTGCCTTGTATTCTACGGACTTATCTTGTGAAGCTGGTTAATGTTGAGAACACTCCCACCTTCTATGTTTTTATTTTACTATTGAGTGAACACCCTACATACCGATTGGTATCCATTTTCCAACGAGCACACAACTTAAGGACCCTACCTACATTGGCCAGGCAATGGCTCTTGTCCCCTTTTGTCAAATTATAAATCAATATATGTTTCAGTTTTTTGACATTCTCTTATTTTAGCACAGCAGAAAAACTATACATAACATGTTTGTTTAAACCACAAATGTATTTTCTAAATTTCAAAAAAACTTAAAGGGGTAGTCGATTCAGAAAGCTAGATTAAGCCATGTTGTCAGGAAATCTGTAGTGCTGCAAAACTTGCTGTACATGTTTATTTCTGGAGAAGGTCACCATGGTGACACAACGCTAATTAAACAACAGTGATAACAATTTCCCCACACACTGGTCACATTTATGTGATAATTACTAAACTAATAGGCGCATAAAAGGGGGTCATCAATTGGCTTTGCAATAGACAGTTTGGCTACTGAACAAAAGGTTGAAGTCAGACTTCTACCACAAGACCTGTGCTAGGTGTGCACTTGAACAAGAAATGTTACTCTGATATCTCCTAGGGTGTTTTGGAGACACTTTTTCCTGATTACTCTTGCTGCACAAATAGAGAAATGCCTGCTGAACACTTGATCAGGACATTTAACACTGTTCCAGCCTGCCTAGATGTACAACTTGGTATTACCAGCATGGTGGGAAGTAAGTAAACCTGTGAAAGACAGGTGTTCCTCTAGGGAAGTACTCTAAGCTTTCAAACTCCACAATACCAGCATTCAAGATTTGTTGTTGAATGACAAATACAGATGTGATTTGACTTCACATTTTTTCTATGAAAATGGGATAACGCTACAAAAACAAGCAGTGAAATGTACATCTACGTATGATGCAGTTTCACTGTGCAAAGCTACAAAATATCCCAACAAACTGTTAAGGAGGAGTTACAAGGATCATGATCATGGACAGATGGACAGGCAGGGTGATTCCTATGTAATCTCTCTCCCCCCTCCCCCTGCCCAAACTTTGTCTGCAGGGAGTATGAAAATTGCAGATTCACGTACCTAAGTTTTAACTCATTCACCCCTGAAATTTCATAATAAACTATTCCAACCTTTGAATTGGAAGAGTTCAAAAGTGTCTCCAGGGGTGAATGAGTTAATGAAATCCAAGCAATACTTTGGGAGAGGTGACAAAAGACAGACTAGCTAGGCCAAGAGACAGATAACCTGATTCCAGTATTTTGTATTATGTAATTCAATATGATAATATGCTAAAATGATCACATGAACTTGACTAGCTGGTACATATATGATCAGCTACAGCTACCAACATCTGTTTGATAAACAACAATCAAAACCTTTGATTTTGACGACAGATGGTGTCAGTTTTTAATCGACTGATAACTCATTTTTCAACAGAGTTGGTAGCTCAACCATACATAATGTTTTAATTAGGACATATTGATGACTCTTGCAAAACCAAACCACAGAAATCTATTAAAACCTGTCTAAACTGAACACCACAGAAATCTTTTATATATATTAAAACCTGTCTAAACTGAACACCACAGGTACCTTTATATATTAAAACCTGTCTAAACTGAACACCACAGGGACCCTTATTTCCTGTCAGAATAGACAGGTTTTCAGATACATGTAATACAGCTTAAAATATATAAATGGAAATGTTAACAGTAAAATATGAGTATGACAAAAGAGGTTTGTTTAATAGAGACACGATTTGCTTGTGTAGTGAATACTATCATGTTATATTTTTACATGTAAACTGTTGCTATATGACCTATTGTGGTATAGGTATACGTATCATCACAGACTTCCTGAGTAATCACCGGTATCCTAAATGAAGTCACAATGGAGACAAATAATATGAAGCCCAAATGGTGAAAAACAAGACTTCAGGAATGACCTGCTCTTGATCATGCAAGGATCTCTAATTTGTTTTTCCATTTCATATGAGAGTTATGAAACTTATCACAATTTTTCTTCTTAGCTATCCTGTACCTACTTAAAAGATTTTTTTTGTACAGAGTTTGATGATTAAAAACCTGCTCTTTGCTAGGATATGCAAGAATTCCCAATAAGTATGTTTGTAACAGACAAGCTATACTGTGTACGATCTGTCTGAACTAGAACACATGTGTCAAGATTGTGAGGGGTTTGTTTTAGACAATTTCCACGGAATACTAATACACTGTACAATAGTGGTTATAAATCCATTGTATATCTTAACATTTCTATTTTCTTCTGTTTTACAAGATTTTGGTTTCTACAACAAGTTCAATTGTATAATATATCTGGTACATTTTCTTGTTTTTTTTTCTTTGTTTTAAAACATAAAGAAATTTATAAAAGAAAACATTGAATAATGTTTCCTCGAAATAAAAATATAATACCAATTCCGTAATTTATGAACATCGTTGAACGATCTAACACAAGTTGACCTCTAGCTGTGAACCTTCGAAGGCACCCAATAACATCCCAACGATCAAAGACTCGCTAATTGAATATAGGAATATTTAATTACAAGTAATTTCTTTTACATGATCATAACTTCCTAAAATATTGTTTTACGGATGCTGTCCATTCCTGTCCATATATCAAGTAAAAACTATCAGTGACGAATCTTGTCATATTGGTGATATACACATCCTAGGCTCGTCCTTAATGAGGTCATAGAGAGCACTCGGATACAAAGGAACGTAAATTATGCAAGGATGTAGAGAACGCTTGATTAGTGTCTTAAAATTCAAGACATATTTGCTTAAGGATTAATTCAGATAGGAGCTGGCAAGTCTGAATCGAAGTAAACCTGGTATGTTACTCAGCTCACCCTGTAGTTTTTATCAGATATCAGATGTCCCAAATTTTGACAAAGACCACAAAAACTTCCCCATATGCATCCAATTCATTGACAAAAGCACTGAAATGTGTGCTTGACCTCTTTAAGAACTAGGTTAACATCTTGCGACTGATTTTTATTTTATTTCACAATTACACGTAGACATTGTCAGGGGCGTAGCTATCCAATGTTCGGAGTAGATTCAGTGGGGAGCGGGTCCTGGGGGCAGGGCCTTAGTAGGGGGAACAAGGGATTGCAACAAGCAGAGTTTTTATTTTGTTGTGTTTTTCTGTTTGAAAATGTGGATTCACCTGTGTACCAGCATATATGCAGCTACACGCCTGATTGCATACCAAATAATTTTAATTAATTTTACCACAGATTATAACATGTTATCACCACCGATAATGCTCTGATGTGCAACCAGACACAACACTCTATACTTAACAAACAAGAAAGCAACAAAGGTACAACAACAAAAAATCTAAGTCATGATCTCGTTTTGTTATAATAATCCAGTGTAATTCTGGACTCAACTGTTGACAATTATTATAAGACACTGTCAAGTTGACACAGGGTTTCCCTGATGCCTACGTATACCAACACATTACCATTCAAATGCTGTTAAAGGCTCTAGGCTGAACGAGGCTGGTTCCCAACGGAAGCCAATTCCGCGAAATAAGATTCATTATAACCATTTAAACAGTTATACTGGTACAATTTCAAGCTGCATTAACCAAATGTTATACAATCTGTGAAGAAAATGGGGATTTACAACATACTCCACCTTTATCAGAATGGCTGCAGATGTTTGGAGATATCGATGCTAGTTTTAATGGGTTGATGATGAAGCCTATGTACAATATTCTGCAGTCCCTTGTTACATTACAAGACACGTCCAGCATGGTTGTAACTTACCTGTGCATATTCCTTTTCTATGATAGATCGTTGTCTTGCAAAATTTCTGAAAATAAAAAAAAAAACATAAATTTGTAATTGCAGTAATGGATAATTTTACGATAATTTGATATTTTGTTGATAAGAAGAAACTTGTCTTATCAAATGAAAATAGATGTAGTTTATCTCGATATAAAATAGACGTGTCATATTTTGACCTTGTACTTTTTGTATTGACTATACATAGGGAGCCATCTGGTTCGAGTATTGTATTACATTGTCTTATCATATTGAATACATCAATTAGTCTATCTCCATATTTTACATGTGTCATATATATGACCTTGTACTTTTAACTCATTCACTCCTGAAATTTCATAATGAACTATTCCAACCATTGAATTGGGAGAGTTAAAATGTGTCTTTAGGGGTGAATGTACAGTACTGTATTGATATTGACTAGACATGTACACTGCACACAGTCACCTGGGCACAGAAGTTAAAAGCTTTTTAAGCTAACAAATCATTGGTTTAAATTATTGAACTCAATTACACCCCAGAGAACACATTTTAACTCTTCCAATTCAAAGGTTGGAATAGTTCATTATGAAGTTTTAGGGGTCATTGAGTTAAAACTATAATTCCTTGCAATCAATTCAACTTTTTATAATGAAATTTTTTTTCCCTGTTTTTTACCTTCGAAAAATGATTTCTAAATTCCTTTATACAAAACTTTAATTATAGATTATAATATAATTAAAAGGGTTCTAACTTAAACTTTTATATTAACTCATTCACCCATGAAATTTCATAATGAACTATATTCCAACCTTTGAATTGGAAGAGTTCAAATGTGTCTACAGGGGTGAATGTGTTAATGACAATTACAGCTAACCATGCTTTGCACAGCTGTGTCCTGATTTGTCTGAGAATTGTACATTATATAATTATTACAACAACAAAGGAGTTAAACCGTTGGCTTATTAAATATAATAAGTAAATGATAACGTAACAAGCTCATGCTCAGTAATAAGCCCACCTCATTATTTACTATTTTTATAAGCTCTTCCAACAATATTTATGCATATGTATATGTATTAAACACAGTAGTATTATTCAGTACTTTGCTACGCTGTATATGCATTGAATATGCATATATAGCATCAAAGTACAGAATTTTGAAAATTTTAAGGATGTGTACAACATCAATTTGTTCAAACTGAATCAATTGGTAGCTGTGACATTTTTAATTTAAAATTTAAATGTAAGGGTAAGAAATGGATATTTTATTTATGTCACTTTGTAGTGGTACTTGAGTATGAATGTTTCAATTCCCTACCCTACCAAGCTCCACCTTCCCTGCCATACAGCGCTGGCTTTATTATCAGAAATGTTTAAATTTATGTTCATAACAGGAGTCTTTATTAACAATCTGTGTTTGGTAGGACCCTTTAAACCATAAATGTACCATAAATAGGCCATTTTAACAGCAATGACATCCCACTTAGGATTTAAGTCCCAATGAAAATTTCCCCTGCACAAACTGTTTGTGCTATTATAAAATCAAAACCAGTTATTAAATTTCATGCTAACCTTCAATTGTATGCATGTTGTTCATATTGCAATCTTTGGATTTTGCACGAAACAAAATCACAGTTGTAACATTTGTATGATATAATATTGCAATTTCAATAGATTTCCCCGGAGTATATTTGACAGACAACAGTGAATATGCAAATGTGCAAAATTAGTGAATATGCAATTGTGCAAAATATTGCTACTTTTATTAAAAAAAAAATCTAAAATGTGTAAAGATTTTTTTCTCTGCAAATCGCGCAAAGCGCAATGCAGCTATAAAATGATTACAGAATTTTGCAAGAAAGATATAATCATTGAACATCACATTGATTTTTAACACAAGCCGTTGTGCGTTTAAAGATTTTAATGGGCATCATTTTTGTTTCCATAACAACAGCACAGTAATTGCCTCAGACATGATAAGGACACTTAAGATGTAGTTGAGATAAACAACTGAGAAACAACCGAGTGATATTTTCTTCTTCCCCGAGTTGTACGACGATAAAGTAGCCAAAAAAATGTCATCAAAGGGACATAACTGCAGATGCTGCCAGAGCAAAACATTGTATTTTCTTTGAACATTTTATTTAAGAATCCCTGTCCCACTGAAGGCAAATAACTAGAGAATTCCCTTCTAATATTTCAAATATATAGTTACCTCCCCTTAATTTTTCATGCCTCAGTAGACACCACAGATCTCGTAGCCCAGTTGGTTATAGAGCAACTGTTTTGAGGTTCAAGGTTCAAGGTTCAAATCTTGGTTTGACTTCTTTGCAATTTTGCCACTATTGTCTTTTTTGGTTTCTTTTTTAGTCAAATTCTTCTTTGCAATTTTATTCTCAGAACACTTTTTTTCCCTGTTTTTTTTTAGTCTGTTTCTTCTTTATTACTTTTTCATAAAAGCTCTACAAGGTATGGATGTCTTTTCAGAACTGATATATTAAAATCATTGTCATTCATGCTGTTCAAACGGTTTCAAATTCATAATTACAGTTTTTGGTGGTACAGGGAACCTTAAAGAGCTTCTCTGTGATAGACAATGTCCTTATATAATTACACTAGAAACAAAGAAGATCATAAGTTAGCTGTAGCTATAAAAAAAAGAAATTCGTTGACAACAATATTCATGAAATAATACACGAAGAAAAGGACATTATTGCAGCTTTTCAAATAAATCTGGTTATGACAGGGCAGGATGTTTAGCGCGTTTTTTATGAAAAGATCCCTGTAATATATATATATATATAAGTACAGAGAACAATTTAAAAATGCAGTAGCAAAATAAGTTTTAAAAGAAAATCGTCAAAGCAACTACTGTATTCAGAAGAATCTAGCCACAAAAAGTACACTTCTTAAAATGTTTATGTTATTCTCAAATTGTTTGCATTTCTAGCTAATAACCTCATTTCACACACACAGAATTAAAAGAGGTTGAGGCTACAAATTAATATGAAAATCTGCTCTGCTTGTGAAAATGTTCACTAACAGTGCAAGAAAATTTGTACGAAATCACAGCCGTCCATTAGGCTAAGCTCAACCTGCAGGCTAGAAAACCGAATTGTAACAATGTCTCTATCACTCAGCCCTTACCAAGTTCAATGCAGTTATCATCAAAATTCTATATCAGAGCACTAATGGAGTTTACAGTCAAACCCGTTCTGTGGGGACAATTGTAGCTCTACTGAACTCGCTCGCGTCCAATGTACCTTATTCTGCAGTTTCTTGAAGGCAATAATATATCAATTAAAAAAAACACGCAACTTTCCCAAAGCCATGTCATCACCAGTTGCATGTACATCAAAAAATTGTGTTGCGTAATATAATTTGGACTCCTTTGAAACCGATTCCGCTAAAACTTGCAAAGCGTGTAACAAATTTAAAAGTCACTCGGCGACTTGTACGGAATGGTAATTATATTTCATTACCACTGAAATAGGTCTCATCAATGCCATTTATGCTACGAGGGATACACTTATTGGTGAATCTGTGTCCGTGACCACGATTCTATGAGAAAGACACGTCCCTACAGCCCATGCCTTTATTAGATCTTCTGACAATAAGTTGAGGACGCAGACAGCACTGGAGAGTACTGCAGGGCACGTCTGATTATGGGCCCACTCTGTCCATTGTTGTAGACAGAGAGATGAGGTCGGAAGCTGATCTTGTCTATGACAACACTTATTGAACTGTGTCGACAGAGTTGTCAAACAAGCTGTCGAATGTCATACATCCTTGTGATGTACAACTCCAAGGCTTTTCACCATACAGAAAATGGACCTATTGACATTTTTTTCCTTTTTCTAACATTTTACAACATAATCTGCAGTTCATTCAAGAAAATTCAGTTATAATGGGATGACACAGATGAAGACCATAGCATTGAGCAGCATAGTATTTTGCCTGCTTATACATTTAGGAACCCAAATTTGATCACCTTTCCAATGAGATTAAGACATGTTTTTATCCTAAAATTTGATCAAGAAAATCCCCGTATCTAAAATCTGAATGTAAATAGTAATTTTTCTACCTTCTTCTTCATATTTTCCTTCTTACGGAACGAAACTCCATTTCTAAATTTGCCTAAGAGACGCTTTAAAACAAGAAGGAGAATTATACACTCTAAACGAATTCCTATATTTATAAAAACAGGGAACACTGATTTTAGACTGCGTCATATGCTGTCATTTTTTGGGAGAACTAAATGAAGATGACATTTCCCAAAAGGCCTAAGAAAAATCTCAGGTATAAAAAATTAAGGAAAATCCAGTTTCATTATATATTGATGCAGTAGAAAAATATTATCTCTCAGGGACGTACAAAGGGTAGACTCTGACATCGCATGATCTACTGAGGCCTAGGGGATACTGAAACTAAAAAACTTTCGACATATAACATCATTTGTCATAGGGGTACATTATACCAACAGATGTACGGGAAACACATCCAATCTGACATATGGATGCAATTCAAATCAATAACATTTCAAATTTCAAAATTTGAATAGTTGCCATGATGTTTCTTTTTGGAATCAATGGTTGACAACACAAATCCTGTAGGGAGTCTATTGTGACTCTGTTTTATGGCTCCGAATCAATGGTTAACAAAACGAATCCGGTAGGGAGTCTATTGTGACTCTGTTTTATGGCTCTGCATTGGTTCTGTGTCTTTTGCTTTACTGTCCTAATTAAATATCTGCTAATCTACTGGGATATTAATTAGCGAGGTGGTAATTACCTCCCCTGATTATGGAGATACAGTATGCTACCAGCCAAACCCTCTGTAATATCTACTGTTGATCAGTTCAACCCCTGTACCAAAAGCCTGGTTAGCTTCAATTTGAAAAATAACAGAAAAAAAAAGAAAATTGTCATCGGATAATTATTAAACATTGAGTTGTTTCATTTAAATTTGCATAAATAACTGAAGTGTAGATATAAGGACAAAAATAACCATGAAATCAATTCAAATTTTCGTAGAAAAGAAGATAAGAAATTTTAAGATTTTATTCATTAAGCTAATAGCTTTGAGGCGTCACTGTTTCAGCCCCTTGTGTTAGTAGCCACTTGTCCTTTGTTTATCTTCAGCAGCATCAGCCCACCCTCTTATACACTTGTTTTAATGAGTCTATAGTAGTCATGTTAACGAGCTACAATCAAAGTTCACCCTCCACCAGAATATTTATCACATGTTCAGTACAGTAAATTGCATGCACATACATGAGATGCATAAACAAAAGTTTGGGAAAAAGAAATATGATATATTAATTTCATAACGTTATTACGCAAGATGATATCCCGTTTTATTTTTGACTATTTGGGGAATGGGCCCCAGGGGGTTTAGATAGAGGAAATTAAAATGCACCGTGTCCATCCAAATTAGGAATTTAACTCACCGTATCAAAGAACACTTTTTTGTTTAAATATAATTAAATCGACTTAAAATCCTTTATTAGTCAAAGATTATTTACATTAAAATGTTTTATCATCATAAACAGTAAAAACATCCTTTTGGAAACTTTTGGATAAAAATTGGGGAAAAGGACATTTTCCCATAGGGAATACATAGCCCGAAATTGTTCAACTAGACCCCAACAACAAATTGCCTGATAGGAAATACATGTAACAGATTATACGAAGCTTTGTAGTGGAGTTTCAGTTTTATAACCGAGTTTCATTTCCAATATTTAGAAGTTTTTTGTTTTCTTCACACAACTCATTGGATAACTATATTATATAGACCTGCCAGGAGTTGGTAAACGTTTAAGGTTACCTACTACATATTAAAAACATTAATAGAGACAAATGTCTCTAAACTCATGATTGCTGGTTATCATGTTTATCTAACTTTCATATATGATTTTCAAATTGTAAAAGACACTCCGTAAACCTTACCGTGAGATTTCGGAGATTTTGAAAATTAACTTACTCGTGTTAGATAAAACATGATATCCAACCATCCTTCGCTGGGAAACCTCTATTTCTACTCCATTTTATCAGTTACTGTATGATGGGTAATTTTGGTGGTATTTTATTTTTGTGGTGAGTAAAATATACCAGTAATAGAGTAAGCTATTGTTTCTTTTTACTAATATACATGAAAATGATCTTTGGATAAGATGCAGATCAAAATCTTTACCTACATGTATTACATATGTATATATCTTACATTTTATTCATTATTCTTAGACAGCTGAAATATTCATACCAAACTAATTTGACATCACCAATTTAACTCATTGACCCCTGAAGTTTCATTATGAACTATGCCAACCTTTGAATTGGAAGGGTTCAAATGTGTCTTCAGGGGTGAATGAGTTAACAATGAGCAATACAACTTTACTACTTTGAGCACAAAAATAACACTTTATACCATTCCGCCCTTTTATAAAGAAATACTTTATAGGTAAAATATATCCCATCTCGGAGGTAATATGATTCAGCGCATCATCAACAAACATTCCAGTGCGATACCCAAACCTCGTTAATCCTATCACAAAGTTTCCTACGAGAAAAAAATCTTTTTAATCATTCAGGAGAGTCAGGTTATTATTAAAATACCTTCATTTCCAGACGAGAATCATTAGATCGATTTGCTACCATAGTTATTCAAATATCCTGATTTCGAAATGGGAATCCTTAGATTGAAATTTCCTTCGCTGAACCTTAATAATGGGTTGGAATGAAAAGTCTCTACATCCTAGCGCCGAGGCTCGTAAACAATACCGTATTAAATGGAGCAGATGCTTTGTGGAAATTATCCGTTAAAGTAGACCCATCATCATCTTCAGTACACATTGACCAATAAGATCGCTTCCTACGCATGCGATACCTGCAGTGGATAAGTCTAAGCATAGTTAACTCTGTGTAGTTTCAACATTAAACGAAAATACCGACCGCAGACGCCAGGAACCTATATACATAAATACTTTATCTACATTCAAATTGAAAGTTCTGAAAACAAAAAGAGATATTTCCGTACCAAGGATATCTAAAGTTATCTCTTTTTATCTTAAGCCTCTTTAATGTAAACAAGAAGGAACGGTATTTAGTTCTGTTATTTTTACAATTTGCTGTAGCATGTGTTGGATAATGTACAGAAAATTAAACATAGAAGATATACACGCTCTACGGGCGATACATTAATTGACGGAGGTCGCTAAACTCTAGATCGGAAGAAAGTAATCATCATGGGGCACATCCAAGTTTTACTGTGTAAACAAGTGCCTTTTACTAATGGCTTCAGTGAAGGAAACTAACTTAAATCAGGAAGGGTTTTTTGTATACTAAACCATTAGGTATATGTATGTATTATATATATCGGTAATCATAAACCAGCATAGCTGACACCTGTACTATAGAAACAGTGGCTAATCGAGCAGAGATGGAAAATAAACATACAATGTTTATACAACTGTTCAGCTATCCCTAATAATAATGGTTTTCCTGAATCTTCCTGAAATAACCCGAAGCCTATAAGAGTTTACACTTTCCCGGTCTTCAAACATGAATGACGATCGTGAATCCATCACAGTCGAGTCTGATCATGAGAAAGATTGAACATAATTGATCTATGAACTAACCTTACTAAACATCTATATGGACCTATGAACTTCCCTTACTGAAAACACATTATCTTTGAACTTCTGTTACTGAACACACATAGGTCTATGAACTTCCCTTACTGAACATGTATGGGTCTGTAAACTCCCTTTTATTACCAAACACACATGGATCTGTGAACTTTCCTTACAGAACTTGTATGGCTTTGTGAACTTCCCTAACTGAACACATGGATCTGTGAACTTCCCTTACTGAATGTATATGGCTTTGTGAACTTCCCTTACTGATGAACGTATATGGATCTGTGAGCTACCCTTACTGAATGTAAATATGGCTTTGTGAATTTCCCTAACTGAACACATAACTCTGTGAACTTTCCTTACAGAACTTATATGGCTTTGTGAACTTCCCTAACTGAACACATAGATCTGTGAACT